>JAMPIV010005011.1:0-116378 GCA_024509875.1 Oreohelix idahoensis | reverse complement strand
AATCCAGACATGCGGGATTACCACCATCATCATATGCATCACGCAATCACGAGTTGACAATAGTATGATATCGACAAGGAGGGATAGTGGACTGACAAGGTTATAGATTACACTTTAGATAAGGTTAAATATGTAGATGACTTGAGACAACCTGAAAAGATTATTCAATGATCTATCTTTCCAAGCCTCAACACCCACTATATAGCTGTCTAAGCATCTCCTGCTCTCCACTCTTTCTCTTATCATACATAGAGATTCTAGCAAAGAGCCAAAAATGTAAATATGGATGGAAGGGTCGTGAACAGCGCGTTAATAAATGAGCAAACTTTATTAAATGAATACAAGCATGAAAATAATGCACCTCATCATAACATCATAAATGACATCAAAAAATCATCAGCATCTCAAATAATCATCAATAGTCATCAAAATCATCAATAGTCATCAAATACGCAAAATACAACCCAACAAACACACACACAGACCACTCGACATGAACCTGTAGAACACAGAGAGGATAAATAAATTCGAGTGGCAGTCCTTCCGTTTTTCGGGGACCAGAATGAAAAGTAGTCCAGACAGTGTCTTATATGTAGTAGTATCCTTCGTGAGGGGACTAAGCCTACAAAACTGTTCCTTGTTGGTACTAAACGTTGGTGACTCTCCCCTACACTGGCGCGAAGTGGGCTGGGGGACTCTTATTATTTTACCTCTTGTTTACCAAATGAATAAACTGCGGTGTCAATCCTTCCGCTTTCGGGGAACCAGATGTGAATAGTCCCAGACAGTGTCTTATATGTAAGATCCTTCGTGAGGGGACTAAGCCTACAAAACTGTCCTTCGTTGGTACTAAACGTTGGGTGACTCTCCCCTACTGGCGCGAGGTGGAGCTGGGGGACGCTGTTTATCTCCTGCTGACCAGAAATAAATCACTGTATAGGCGCGTATCGTTGGTGACTCCCCTTATCGCGTGAGTGGGTGGAACTCTGTCTATCTTTGGCTGGCCGGCGCTAAACCAGAATTGGCTTTAAATCCGGTTTTGGCTGGTTGACTGTGGCTTGGCTGAGTGCCCCGTTTAGGCATACAGAGACTGGTGAATTGAATTCTGCTATAGACATGCTGGGCTGTTTTGAGATTTTGGAAGCCGCAATGCCCTGACTGGTAATCCAATAGGCGAGTAGGGAACTACTACTGCAATAGACGTTTTCAGATTTTTGCGTTGGCTCATTTCACAATGCGTGAGCTGAACTCCCGTGAGAGGGAAATGGCGTTGACAAAGGGTTGTTGTTTCAGGTATGGCTGTGACACTCGTGGGGCTAGATATCCTCAGAATCCCTCTAGAACGAAGAGACAGTGACATTCTTCGTCTGACTGGAAACTAGACTAGCAATTCGGTATCCCCTGAAACTGAGACCCCCCAAAAAAAGACACCCTTAACTTCAAGCAACAACAAAATCACGCTAAATGTCATAAAAAATAGTTATACTCCGCTCCTCCCACACTATCAATACTCCCCAAGCGCCTGCATAGGCTTAATCTCTTTTGTACATCCATGTACCTGTCAGTAACATGTTCTGACAGCAAAATCTACTCCTCTTCTCCAAAATAAACATACAGCTGAGTGGTTATGTTATTCATCTTACGACGTTAAGTGAATTTACATAAACCGATTACAGCAGGTGACATTACACAAATAAATCATATGTCCCCTTGAGGAAAAATTAACATTCCACAAATGAGTACATAGAAAATGCAATGTTCTCGCTATAATACAGTTGTGACTGAGTCATAAGGTAAAATGTTTTCTATGGCTGGTGGCTGCTCCTGTGAAAATTATGGCTAGAGTCTAGCTACACAAGTAAGCATAAAATGATTCTCCCCAGCCGCTAAAATATCTATCAACAAGGAATAAGCGACTATCTCCTATAATTCAGTGTTTAAGTGAATAATCCACCTCTGACGTTATCTTACAGAAATGACAGTTCATGCCTATTCTTAACCCATGATAAGCATCTGTGGACTTATTCTACGCCTAGTGAGTGTTTGTTTTTGTAAGTCTATCATTAACCCATTATAAACCAAAAACAGCTTAAACACCACTTAATTAAGGCTGAATACGGCACAACACTATCACTGAAGTAAATTACTGGGAGAAGTCACTTTCCTATCAGATATAAAAGCTAACATGAATATATCATATTATAATTATAAGATATGTCAAACTCACCCCGAAAATGACTAGAGAAAGGCCTTAACATTTTAGTTCTGTGTTAAAGTTTGTCTTATCTCATGATGGTCCATCTCGTGCCAGGAATATCTTCACGAGTGTGTTGGCTTATTAAACCCGTCTACTCTTATAGATTACAAAGGACGCTCCCGCGTGATGGACAATAGTGCACACGGACGTGTGATAGTGGTGCGCAAGAGAGATAGGCAGAAGGCACAGACTGAGTCAGTGAGTTCTTCACTAAGAAAACCACACACACAGCTCTTCTTGTTTTCTCTGGCGACAATATTACTCTTTTGCACACACTGTGTCACTCACAAATAGTAGGGTAAAGGAGTAAAGGTAGATTGAGAATTTGGTAGTCTGAACTGAACGAACAATCCTATCGAGGTTAACTCAATTTATTTCAATTTAGAAATGTAAATAAATCAATAAAGATGTTACAGCAAGAAATAATAAAGATTATCACGAGAAAACAAACTCACAACAATTTGATGATTTTTAAAGAAGAAAAAAATTATTACACAAATAGTGAAAACAAGGATTATGAATGAATTGTGTTAGTAAAGTTCCCGGCAGGCCTGATAAGCTTTTGCTGGAAAATATGTGAAATACTGTTTATGTGTAAATGAATGTTTGTTCCTTTGTTCCTTTGGTGTGAATGTTGGAAACAACTTATATCCTGGTGTTCTCTTGGAAAAATATCACGTAATCCCTCACGAAGGATCTACATATAAGACACTGTCTGGACTATTTCATCTGGTCCCCGAAAGCGGAAGGACTGACACGCAGTTTATTCATTTTGGTAAACAGGAGGTAAATAGAGTTCCCCAGCCCACCTCGCGCCAGTAGGGGAGAGTCACCAACGTTTAGTACCAACAAGGACAGTTTTGTAGGCTTAGTCCCTCACGAAGGATCTACATATAAGACACTGTCTGGACTATTTCATCTGGTCCCCGAAAGCGGAAGGACTGACACGCAGTTTATTCATTTTGGTAAACAGGAGGTAAATAGAGTCCCCCCAGCCCACCTCGCGCCAGTAGGGGAGAGTCACCAACGTTTAGTACCAACAAGGACAGTTTTGTAGGCTTAGTCCCTCACGAAGGATCTACATATAAGACACTGTCTGGACTATTTCATCTGGTCCCCGAAAACGGAAGGACTGCCACTCGATTATTTATCTCTCTGTGTTCTACAGGTTCATGTCGGTGGTCTGTGTGTGTGTTTGTTGGTGTATTTTGCGTATTTGATGACTATTGATGATTTTGATGACTATTGATGATTATTGAGATTGCTGATCATTTTTTTATGTCATTTATGATGTTATGATGAGATGCATTATTTTCATGCTTGTCTTCATTTAATAAAGTTTACTCATTTATTAACGCGGTGTTCACGACCCTTCCATCCATATTTACATTTTTAGCTCTTTACTAGAATCTCTATGTATGATAAGAGAAAAGAGTGAGAGCAGGAGATGCTTAGACAGTATAAGTGTGTTGAGGCTTGGAAAGAGAGATCATTTGAATAAATCTTCTTCCAGGTTGTCTCAAGTCCATCTCCTATTTACACCTTATCTAAAGTGTAATCTATAACTCTGTCAGTCCACTATCCCTTGTCGATTTCACTACTATTGTCCAACTCGACAAAATACTCTACCACTTTAACTCAACCACGACAATAATTACGTTAAATAGTTAACTAAGGCAATTAAGTGGTACATTTAACAGGCAGTAGAGTGTGTATGTGTGTGAGATATTGAAGGGAATTGTTTCTACTTGAGTATTACTCAAGTGATGAGACCTTAATTCAGCAGAAATAAGGAATTGTCACCAAAAAAAAAAAAAAAAAAAAAAATCCAATTATACTAAACTTCCATTAACGAGTTACATTACTTCATAGAATTAATAGTACTCCCTGGGGCTTAGTAAATTGATTATCAGTTAGTTGTATTGGTTTGTTGTATTACAATACTTCATAGAAATATTAGTAATACCCAGAAACTAGTGTAACATACTGGGAGAGTGTAACAACCTGCACAGAAATATAGAAAATGACTGATTTACTAAAACTAAGGATGGGTCTTTTAAAATACACTAAAGAGGTTGGAATGAGTGAAGAAGAAGGTAATGCATTCATAGAGGCCGAAATAGAAAAACAAAGAGAAGAAAACGAAAGGATACGGGCTCATGAGTTCCGGCTCAGAGAACTAGAGGTTCAAAATCGTCCCGCTTCTGCCACTAACGCTTCATCACCTGACAACGCCTCTGCTGGTCTAGCACTCAACTCACCTGCAATGACTTTCCCAATGGAAAAATTTTGCGAGCGAAATGAACAAATCGATCTGTTTTTGGATAGATATGAGCGAACTGCTTCATCGTATGGCCTGCCCAAAAGCATGTGGAATCTTAAACTTTCTCAAGGATTAAGAGGGACGGCTTACGAAGTTTTTACAAAATTAACCCCAGCAGAACAGAACGATTATGACGCTCTCAAGCAAGCACTGTTACGGCGTTTTCAGCTTACAGCCGACAATTACCGAAAGCGTTTTCGCCGATCTTACAAAGAAGGAGGAGAAGCATTTGGTCAATTTGCTGCTAGGATTGAATCATATCTCGAAAAGTGGCGCGATTTGGGAAAATTTCCTAAGACTTACGAAGGATTACATGAACTCTTCCTGGTAGAGCAAATCAAAGAAACAATGTCACCAGAGATGAGAAAGTTCCTAGTGGAGCACGGGGCAGACCGACTCGAACCAATCCTTACGTTAGCAGAAAGATTTCAAAATGCTGTAGCAGAGACTCAAACCTTCAAACGGAAACCTGCTGAACTGCAACCTAAACCAATCACCCAGCCCACCCAAAATCAGCGATCACAAGTAAACGCTCCAACGCAGGATAAACGCAGAGACCGGTCAACTAACTGAAACACGAAAAATGCACAGGAAAACCCCCCTTACTTCACGAGGAGGGAGAGGAAATATTGTCATCATTGTAAGCAGACCTCGCACAATACAACAGAATGTAGAAATCGGCCCAGCCCGCACTTGGCGGCGTGTTTACAAGCAGACGCACCAGAACAGCGTCAAGACAGAACAAAATGTGGTAAACCAGAACGGAATTCTGTAACGGATCAGATTATCGCAAACGGGAAATTTGTGCGCTGTCTTTATGACATAGAATTACAGTTCGACTGTATAATCGCTTCACATTTGGTCACACCCGAGCAGATAACCTCGGAGACAGTAGATCTGTGTCGAGCCGTGAAAGGAGACACTCCTATGACATTGAAAATAGCAAACGTTTATATTGATTCAAAATTTGTTAAAGGATGGATTCGAGCTGCCATTATGGAGAATCCAATCTACGACGTAATTCTTGGATGTCGCTATGTGTTCTTGGGGGAACCAAGAAAACCTCTGATAGTTGCAGCAGTAACTACAAGAGGTCAGGCGAGGACAGAACCGGAACCAGGACCAGTGATAAATCTGCTACCACGGGAATTGAAGGATGCTCAACACAAGGATCAAACACTGGGACCATGTTTTAAGAAACTGCCACTTGCCAGTAACCCGTTGAAAAAGGGAAACTTTTATTCAAAATCGGGATTACTATACCGTAGGTCGGGCAACACTGGACAAGAACATAGCCAGTTGGTTGTTCCAACTACTTATAGGTCACAAATTTTAGAGATGGGACACGCTCTTCCTTTTAGCGGCCACATGGGACAAAATGCTACCATGCAAAGAATAGCAGCGCACTATTACTGGCCTGGGATGAACGGGGACATCATCCGATTTGTGAAATCCTGTGCGCAGTGCCAAAGAGTGGCACCAAGACACTGGACACACCCTGCTCCATTGGGGGAAATGCCTATTGTCGGTACTCCATTCGAAAGAGTAGCTGTAGATATAGTAGGCCCACTCTTAAGAACAAAGCGGAGAAATTGCTGTATTTTCACTCTAGTCGACACCTGTACTATGTGGTCAGAAGCAGTGGCGCTCCCTTCTTCTGATTCTGTGCATGTCGCAGAAGCGCTCGGGAGTATTTTCACAAGGCTCGGATTTCCACAGCAAATACTCACTGATAATGGATCGCAGTTTAGAGGACATCTGATGGAAGAAGTCTTTAAGATCTTCCGTACTCAGCATATTCACACCTCACCCTATAATCCTCAAGCAAACGGACAGGTAGAGAGATATAACGGAACCCTCATCAACATGCTGCGAAAATTAGCCCAAGAAAGACCCGAAAACTGGTACTTATTCTTGCCGGCTGCCTTATTTGCCTATAGGGAAGTGCCGCATGCCTCCACTGGTCTACCTCCTGCAACATTATTATTTGGACGGCCAATAAAGGGACCCCTGGAAGCATTGCTTAGGTCTTTAACCGACCAGAAAGCAGACGAATCTATTGTATCTGCATCAAAATATGTGCAAGAACTAAAGGAAAGGTTAAAGATAGGTTGGGAATAAGCCAACACTAACCTCCGAAAAGCTCGTTCCAAGCATGCAAAACGGTTCAATAAGACTGCGAAGGAAAGAGTACTACAACCTGGAGAGAAAATACTGCTGTTACTCCCAACAGGGAATAACAAACTTCAGATAGGATGGCAGGGACCATTTGAAGTACTCGAGAAAATCTCTCGAACAAACTACAAAATCTCCATACGAGGGAAGGAAAAGATTTATCATGTTAACTTACTTAAAAAGTACATGGAACGCCTCGCTGCTCCTCAAGCACATCTCCTGACCTTAGCGGTTGCAATGGAAGCGGATAATGACCCCCATGAATATGCTGAATACCCGCTAAAACAGGAAGAATCACACACGGATGTGAAGCTCTGTGAAACATTAACTGAATTGCAACAGCATGATGTCAAACAACTGTTAGCCGAATATTCAGAAGTGCTCACCGATAAACCGGGACTAACCAACCTCTTGGAGTTTGATATAAAAGTATTAGATCCTAAGCCTGTCAGGACTAAGATTTACCCAGTTCCATACGCTAAAGCCAACGCTTTACGAGAAGAGATTGACAAGCTACTGCAAGATAACATAATCTCTGAATCGACATCCCCATACAGTTCGAGTGTAGTGCTTCTACAGAAACCCAACGGGGAAACTCGGTTATGCATCGATTATAGGTTACTCAACACTGTAACAGAGTTCCAACCAGAACCATTTCCGAGCCCTAATGAACTCTTTACAAAGCTGAGCAGAGCAACCATTTTCTCTAAAATTGACCTTAGTAAAGGCTATTATCAAATTCCGGTAAAGGAAAAGATTAGACCATTGCTCGCCTTTAGTACCAGTGACGGACATTCCACGTTCAATGTAATGCCTTTTGGATTACATAACGCACCTGGAGCTTTTACCCGGATGATGAGAAAACTATTACATCCTTTACAAAGCAACACCATTCATAATTTTATGGATGATATTCTCATCGCAACGGCTACATTTGAAGAACATGAAGAAGCGTTAGCCCTGCTCCTCAGGCGGCTCAAGGAAACTGGTTTAACAGCACGCCCAAGCAAGTGTCTGATTGGATTCAGAGAACTTGAATTTTTATGACATACGATCACTCATGGTTGCTTGTGGCCAGTAGAGAAAAACGTTGAAAAAATCCGAAATGCAAAGCGACCCATAACGAAAAAGGACACTAGGTCGTTTTTGTCACTCTGTGGTTATTATCAACGGTTCATTGAGAACTTTAATAGTTTGACTGCACCGTTGACTGACCTCACAAAGAAAGGTCAACCTGAAAAGGTAACATGGACGGCTCAATGTGAGAGCACCTACACCACACTCAAAGAAAAGCTGACGACGAAGCCCATATTACGCCTCCCTGACCTCACAAAGACCTTTGTGCTAAGAGTAGATGCCAGTAATCTTGGAATAGGATCAACGTTGCTTCAAGCTGATGAAAACTACCCGGAAATGCTTTTTCCCGTGGCCTATGCTAGCCGAAAATTGAACGCTGCAGAACGCAACTATTCAACCATTGAAAAAGAATGCTTGGCTGTAGTGGCGGGGGTAAAAAGGCACCACGAATTTCTTTATGAAGTCTCATTCGTCGTGCAAACGGATCACGCACCCCTCATGTTTCTAGCAGCTTGTAAAAGCCAAAATGCAAAAGTAATGCGATGGGCTATTTTGCTAAGTGTCTATTCCTTCAGGGTCGAGTACATCCCCGGTCCTGAAAATGTAGGAGCAGATTTTTTAAGCAGACATTCAGTAGAGGAACTCACTATTAGTGCAGAAACTCATCTTTTAACGCCAGCAGATAAGAAAAAATCTGAGGAAACCTCGGAAGAAGGAACAGAGAAGGAACTAATGGACGACACCGGGAATGATAAACAATAGCCAAATATCATCTCTCTCTCTGATTTATTTGGGTAACTAACTTAAGTTCGGGGTATCTGTGGCAGAGTGAAGATATTTGCCTATTTAAAATTTTCTGTCCTTCCTGTATATTGCTTTATTTTCTGTCTATCCTAAGTTTCTGAAAAAATGTTTCTCACGCAGTTGCCTTTTTCCCACCTTAACCCAGGTGAAGCTTCAATCAACCCGTTTACGTCTGTTAGGATTTTCCAGACTCGGCTGTCTAGAAATTTATGGCCTGTCTTCTTCCCCCTTTGTTAATACTTCTGAGCTCGGAACCACCGCACGTACAAGTGACATTCAATATGCAAACTAATTTGCGGCGATACTTTTGGGCTATCGTGGGAACGTTTAAAAATGTAACGGGTAAATCGAAAATAATTCTTTCTTTAAGAAACTAGTTTTAGACTTCACTTGGTGATAAGCATACTGAAAGAGAAAGACGCATTTCTTAGTCTTGTAAAGTAAAACTGTGCATAGGGAGACTTGAGTTAAACACACAAAGTGCCCTCTAGTTTAACTTACGGACTATAAATTCCGGTGCGGGTATGTATTTGCTATTCCAGTATATAGACAATTAGCTCAAATATATAGATATGAAATATATTACTATCAGGGTGAAAGTCTAATGAAATATATTACTATCATGGTGAAAGTCTAATGAAATATATTACTATCATGGTGAAAGTCTAAGTGTATTATATAAACGGGTTTCCTTTACCATGTATGTATCATAAATGCTTACGAAAATTCATTTATTTTCACTGCTTGTATTTTAAAGCGATGTTATGTTACAATATTTGTATCATTCATAATTTCAATGATCATTTTACTTTTCAATGTTTGTAACATTAATGTATAAGCATATTATTATGAATGCTGGAAGGAATGAACGGTGGAAAGCAAAGAAGGATTCTCTAGCGCGCCCTCATGTGACCCTTGTTCTTGTGTATGTACATGGACTGGCCAGCTAATTCATTCACAGCAGACAGGAATGTTTAAGAATGGACTGACCTATTTTAGGAACGAGACGCATGCATGGATACCAACATGCCTACGCTTGACACTGCTTAAATTGTTTCTGTAGTAATCTGCGTGTTGCAGCAGAAGAGTAGTTACACATGTATTTTTGTTTTGTCTAACAGATTTATGCAGTGCAAGTCTTGTCTCTTATTGCTGAAAGAGGTTACCTTGGGCCAGTGGTCATATAGTCCTCGTCCACCAGTCACAATAATTCCCTTCAATTATTTCAAGTATTTTAACCATTCTCAACACCAAACCTCACCCTACCATACTCCACCCATTTTAACCCTCCATCCCACCTTTGGAAGCAAATTCATTATCTGTGGATATCTCATCAACTGTGGATACGTTACACCAATCTTGGATTTATAAAATCGTGTTCAGATTCTGTGCCCATTGTGGATACCTTATTCGAACAGTGAAGTTAATTTCAAAGTATTGGATTACGTGATATTTTTCCAAGAGAACACAAGGATATAAGTTGTTTCCAACATTCACACCAAAGGAACAAAGGAACAAACATTCATTTACACATAAACAGTATTTCACATATTTTCCAGCAAAAGCTTATCAGGCCTGCCGGGAACTTTACTAACACAATTTATTCATAATTCTTGTTTTCACTTTTTGTGTAATAATTTTTTTCTTCTTTAAAAATCATCAAATTGTTGTGAGTTTGTTTTCTCGTGATAATCTTTATTATTTCTTGCTGTAAAATCTTTATTGATTTATTTACATTTTTAAATTGAAATAAATTGAGTTAACCTCGATAGGATTGTTCGTTCAGTTCAGACTACCAAATCCTCAATCTACCTTTACTCCTTTACCCTACTATTTGTGAGTGACACAGTGTGTGCAAAAGAGTAATATTGTCGCCAGAGAAAACAAGAAGAGCTGTGTGTGTGGTTTTCTTAGTGAAGAACTCACTGACTCAGCCTGTGCCTTCTGCCTATCTCTCTTGCGCACCACTATCACACGTCCGTGTGCACTATTGTCCATCACGCCTATACAGCTGTCAAGCTTTACCTACTATTAATTATATTTTCATGCGACAGCAAGCCATAAGTCAGAGAGTTCAGGACCACCACTGGTGTAAGACAAGGTGATATTCTGTCACCATATCAGTTCATACTCCTCATAGATGATGTTATCAAGGCATGTAAGGAGAGAACAAGAAAGTATTCAGTGGGGTACTGGAAGATGAGACAGGTCTGTATTTCAGAGCTGGCATTTGCTGATGATGCTGCCCTGATTGCTAAATCAGAGGCACATCTCCAATTCAACCTGCAAGTCTGGAAGGAAGAGCTGGAGAAGAGAGGGATGGTCATAAGCAGCTCTAAAACAAAATCCATGGTGATATCACGAGAAGAAAGAAGACATCAGATTAAGCTGGGAGAACAGGTCCTGGAGCAGGTCAACTACTTTAAATACCTACCTCGGAGCTGTCATAGACTGAAAGGGATGCATCAAAGAAGATTTGGCTACCCAAAGAGCAACAGCTGGGAGACTTTTTCCGGACATAAATCGAGGATTCCTCAGCAAGACAGAAGTTGGCAAGAAAACGAAGAAGGCTGTATATCGCTCCACCTATGTCCCAGGCTTGACGTATAGGTGTGAGTTATGGGCAATGACTACAACCCACAAAAATCAGACCCAAACCTCAGAAATGAGGTATCTGAAAAAGGTGGTTGAAGTAACAAGAAGAGACATGGTCAGCAACCCAACTCCTGCAGATCCAAGCAGAACAGTCCCAACTAAGATGGTTTGGCCATGTCTGCAGAATGGGAGAAGATCGGCTGCCACCGCAGGTTTGGGAAGCTAAGAGCCAGGGATCCAGACCTCCAGGACGACCCAGAATCCGCTGGGAGGACAACATTGGGCAATCTCTGAAGGACCGAGGACTAGAAAGGAACCAGTTCAGGAGAAAGACAGCCAATAGAATAGTATGGCACTCTCTCTTCCAAACCCCTACACCTCACGGTAGAAGAGGAACGACTAAGTAAGTAAGTAGAAGGTGCAAGCAGCCAAACCTATTTCGGCACGTCACGAGAAGAGATTTAAAAAAAAAAAGGAAATTCCTTATGTACTACTTGACTTACTGAAACATCTGTAACTAACAGGGGAAAATTCCTTTATTTTTTTTTTAAAGGAAAATACGGAAAATGCGTGCATTGCACCGTGAAAGTTAGATTGAACACCCATTAAAACAGCACGCATGCCTTTTAATTTTTTTCCATCGGTCCGTAGACCATTGACTATAAGTCATGATAAGGTTGATTACAAAGATCCAGTGAAGTATGAGAGAAAGAAATGAAATGACTGCGGATGAATTAGTGAAGTCTTCAGGACATGCAGCAGAAAGAACACAACATAATTATTTCCCTTCTTGTTTGGGAGGTCACGTGCTCGTCTGGTCAATAACTGGTAAATTCAAAGGGAAGCAAGGGAAGAAGAGAAAGACAAACAAATAATCTACTTCGACAAACTGACCATTGGCATGGAAAGAAATTTTGAAGACACAGCTGGTTCAATACTTCAGAGTCGACATGGCACTCAATGAATGACTGAACATTTATTCATCACCTCCCACTACTGAATTGTTTATTCAGTCCCCGACTCATTCCTGTTGTTTTTTTGTTTTTTTTTTATACTCTTACTGGATGGGGTACCGACATCGCACGTCGCTGGGTGTGTTATATTTATACTTCTTCAACTATACATGCACTCCGCTATATATATGTGTGTGTGTGTCGTAGATTTCGAAAGGTGATTAAGAACAATGTTAGGTCCCTTCTGAATAGAACTGACAAAGGTGATGACTCAGTGCGAGATAAGGTAAACAGATAGATTTCACTAGTGAGTTGGTGAAAAGGCAAAGTCTGTCCCTGGATTTGAGAAAATTTCTCTAGCCCAGCCTATCGGTTACGACTAAAAAATATTGTTGTTCCGACAGTTCCCTTTCTGTATATTAATATATATATATCCACCACTCACATACGCACACACCAGATAAGTGACGACAGTTAGACGCACAAACGTGAAAACTATACTAATGGAATGTGAATGTTGGGACGAGCTGACCAACACAGAAAATACAGTTTATGTAAATTTTATTTACCATAAAGAAAACTTCACAACATATATATTATCATATATCGAATATAAAAATAAACATCATAGGGGTACATAATAAATAAAGAAATAGATCCATAAGTACTATCTCCCCCTGTTGAGACAAGATCCAACAAAGAGAAGTTAATTAACCCCCAAAAGGTCAAAAGGTTAGCACTATGGTATAGACTTTGACTATACTGTCAAGAACAGAGTATTTACGGTATTCTATTCTGAAATTGAACAGTATTAGCAACAAAAAAACACAGTAAGAAATATACAAAGTGAGTACATGGATTATACAATAAAAGAGTTACTCATTCCTGCTTTCTTTCTTTCCATACAACCGTGGCCACGTTCATTCGTTCTTACCTAATACTTGATTTGCAACTTCTGGAACAATCTTTAGGACACACGCACACAGCAAATCCAGAGTTATTTTGGCAAAGAAAACCCCAGCTCCTCAAAGACAGATTAGATCCACTTCTCCGGGGAACGTTCACTTTGTTACTTTTATTTAGGATTTCTGTTTATGTCCCATTAATTAGTCCAGGTAAGAAATTTTACAGTGCTCACAGTGTCAGTAGCTTGAGATTTCCAGTACATAGGAATGTCAGGTCGGTAACTTCTCTCAGTATAAAAATTCCTTGTCGCACCACAAATGGTCAAACGTCGGGAAATGTTAATGTTGGTTATGTCGCCACAACAGGCTGAATGTAAATGAAATTGGGAAAAAGAAATCTGGATCTATAGGCCCAGTTATAAAGTCACTCTTAATGTTCTTTGGGTTGGTACTCTGTCTCTGTCTGGGTGTAAACACAACCCCAGACAGGTTTACCTTGAAGACCCAGATACTAAGTAAAAAATGTTCTTCATATGGTTATTCTCAGATTTATAAGTAAGCCGCTGGTAGATTTTGGGTTTGACCCAGTACTGTGTAAAGGAGAAAAAAAATACAAATACTTAACACTTAATATAGTATTCTCAATCCTATCCTTAACCCGCGTTAAATATAATATATTTATCCACTTTGGTTATTTAACTTAAAGAGAAAACTATAAGCTTAGAGCTTGTCTTATCGTTTAAAAACTCCCGTGAAATAAATTCTAGTCATTTACAAAATTAATCATCATGAATTATAAATAAATATATTTCGCCAGTACTCATAATGAACAGTGCATTTACTAGTCGATTAAATATCTTTTACTGGTTAAATCGGTTAGTTAGATTAACGCTACAGCCGAAACAGTTTAGCTATAGATTATATTTAGTTCGCTAGTCAATTAGCACAAAAAAGAAAAAAAATCCTAGTGAAATAAAATGATGGACTTAGCCATTAAATCGCTCTACACAGAAAGATCTTAGTGAAATAAAATGACGGACTTAACAATTAAATCACTCAACCTTCTATTATAATATTTACCGCAAACACAGAAATTGAACTACTCCAAATCGAAAATACTAACAAATCCCCTATAACAATGGTCTAGAAAATCAAAGCTAGTAGGTTCTGGAAAAATCTGTGGGTACTGAATAATGGATTTTAAAAGCTGGAGAATATATATTAAATTTGCAGAACTTCGCTCAGACTTGTTACTTTTGACGCCTTCGCTCAGATTTCGGGCTTTTCTTCGGTCGATCTGCGAATCAGAGGAAAAATTCACACTTTTACCGCTTGCAGACTCTGGCAATTGTCCTTTGATCTGGCGATTCTCACCTTGTTTAATTACAGACTCCCTGGTTTCAGATTAAGTCCCCCTGACCAATGTCTACCAAAAGCTACGACTTAACTTCATTAGCTTATTTCCCCCTTCTCTACAAATCCACCATCCCGTCCTCTCTCTACGCGTTCCGTTTACCTGTCTGATTGCAAAAATTCCTCGTAGTTTATACGACATAGAGAAAAGAAAATGTGCGTGGCCAAATTAAGAGTTTGACATATATAGAGAAGTGAAGGGGTCTGCGTTTAACAAATAGGTCTGTTGGTAAACATTCCTAAGGAAAATAGGGAAAAGAAAATAAAATAGGCGTGCTAAATTAAGAAAGAGACAGATATCTGAGTGTAGGAGGGTTTTACGTTAACAAACCGTGCATGGCTCATAAGGAAGCCGGTGAAAGACAGGTGGAAGAAAAATGTAGATGTATGAAATCTATTTATTTTCATAATATCTTCTCCCACAATATATATATATATATATATATATATATATATATATATATATATATATATATATATATATATATATATATATATATATATATATATATATATATATATATATATATATATATATATATATATATATATATATATATATATATATATATATATATATATATACACCCCAAATATTTATGCGCTTTGTGAAAAACCAGTTCTGATGTTATGACGCTATTGGCCTCTTTGTCCAGGAGCATTTAGTGAAAAAATAAAAGAATTAAATATTCACTTTGTGTCTAAATGCAAGACTGAGTGGGTAAATGCCTTACTTTTGTAACATATTATTCTAACAGCCGTTTTGTTATTTTCTTTTGCGTGATAAAGGCCTTATTGACCGAAGAATTAATTGTTTTACTCCTGTCATTTCCTAAAATTTATTATTTCATCTTTTCTATCTCCTCATAGAAATTTGACTGGTCAAGATCTATTCCTTTCTCTTCAAGGACATCATTCCCAGTTTCATTTTCTTGCTTCCAGAGATCGAGTGTTTTTCTTTCTCTTAGATATCTTGCCCTTGATCTTTCCCTCGGATAAAAATTCGAATTTTTTTTTTTTTTTTTTTTGCGTGCAAGCCGGTAGTTTGGAAATCATTCTTTGGTATGTACACCCGTTTATTCGGCAAACCGTGTCTGTTAAGCAGATGACAAGTAGACTGGCTGCATTGAGCAAATTGTCTTGAAAGCTACCAGCAGACATTAACTGGAAAGCTATATATTCATATAAATGACAAGATGAGAGAGATTAGTAAATTTAACACGAGATTCTTTAATGTTCTTCTACTTCTTCATCTTTCAACTCCCCAAAGAGGTTAAGCCTTCAACAAACGTAGGCCATCTTATCTGCAACGTTAACTTGACCTATTTTTTAAATAATTATTTCTCTCTCTCTCTCGCTCTCTCTCTCTCTCTCTCTCTCGCTCGCTCTTTCTCATGCCCTCTCTGTCTCGTGCTCTCTCTCTTTTCTTCTTTCTTTCTTTAATTTGGAGTTAATGTTGGCCGTGAAAGAAAACTGAAGCTTTTTAAATGTTTATTTAATATCAAAAACTTGACTTGTTTTATTTTTTCCCCTAAATTTAAAATTAAGATTTTAATACTCTTCCATCATCTCTTGTTTATTGCTCTCTCTCTCTTTCTCTCTCTCTCTCTCTCTCTCTCTCTCTCTCTCTCTCTCTCTCTCTCTCTCTCTCTCTCTCTCTCTCTCTCTCTCTCTCTCTCTCTCGATCTCTTTACTCGCTTTTTTCGAAATACCGTCTTTTCAAAAATTACCTTTAACTGGAATATAAACTTCCATCATTTTTAAAATGATATTATCTTGTGGAATTAACAGTGTACTCTTTTCTTAATTTTAACCCCTTACTCTTCTTTTATTCTCGTTGAGAGATGGGGAGGGCGGGTTACGCTTCATTTTTTAGGGATAAGTTGGATACTTTAAATTCAGCACTCATTTGTTCCTTTGTTTTTTATATCAAAGTTTCGTTTAAAAACATGTTTCAAAAACACTTAGCTTAAAAAAAAATTCATAGCCTTTACAAGGGTATTCTCACTCTTAATTATACGTCTTTCTTTTTCACTGTCACTTAACTCTTTCTCTCTCTCTCTCTCTCTCTCTCTCTCTCTCTCTCTCTCTCTCTCTCTCTCTCTCTCTCTCTCTCTCTCTCTCTCTGGCTGTCTTTATTTACAATCCGTTGTTTTGATACTCAGCTAATGCTTTCACACCGTGCGAGTTCTTTTGTTTCAATTTTGTTCTTGTAAAGAGAGACAATTATCTATCTACACACTTTAATGTTGACATTACAGTTACTAGCTTTTAGGTAATCGCCACATGTTCCATACTGTAAATAGAGACTTACTTATGTGTCATACTGCATGACAGGGCTTACTTATGTGTCATACTGCAATGTAGGGTTTACTTATGTGTTATACTGCGAGATAGGGCTTACATATGTGTCATACTGCAAGACAGGGTTGATTTATGTGTCATACTATAAGACAGGGCTTACTTAAGTGTCATACTGTAAGACAGGGTTTACTTATGTGTCATACTGCAAGACATGGTTGATTAATGTGTCATACTGTAAGACAGGGGTGATTTATGTGTCAAACTGTAAGACAGGGTTTACATGTGTCATACTGTAAGACAGGGTTGATTTACGTATCATGCTGTAAGACAGCGTTTACTTACGTGTCATAATGTAAGACAAGGTTTACTTATGTGTCATACTGTTAGACAGTGCTTACTGCAAGACATGGCTTAGTTATGTCCCAAACTGCAAGACATGTCGTATATTATGTCTCAAACTGCAAGACAGGGCTTAGTTATGTCCCAATCTGCAACATATGTCGTATATTATGTCCCAAACTGCAAGACATGGCGTATTTTATGTCCCAAACTGCAAGACATGGCGTATATTATGTCCCAAACTGCAAAACATGGCGTATTTTATGTCCCAAACTGCAAGACATGGCGTATATTATGTCTCAAACTGCAAGACATGGCGTATATTATGTCCCAAACTGCAATACATGGCGTATATTATGTCCCAAACTGCAAGACTTACGGTAAACCTTCATTATTATCTCGGTTTTTGTCCACTCCTAACGGAGCACAAAGCCAACAATTCAGCTGGCCCTCTTGCTGGAAGTTTGCGTCAAAACACACGTTCCTGCAGATGCGGTCTCTGTAGCTTTGTTTTACATAGACTGCCCCTGGCACAGCCTCACATTTGTCGCTTTCTACGACATGAATTAGCGAACAGTAGTCCTATTTTTTACTCTGGCTCCTTTGAGATCTCGTGTAACTACACGAGGCTTGCTTAAATGACAGGTCCAGGACAATTGACTCTGTAAGTATATCTTTCTTCTTCATTATTTTCTACTCCTTCCTTTTGGCCTTCTAAATAGTATTCTTTGTCTACTTTTTCCGATGCTCCTCCTTCGACTGCTTATCATTCTTCTGTTTTTTAGTCTTCTGTACTTTCTTCTTCGAGGTCTTGGCTTTTCTTATTCTATTTGTTGTTTTTGACACCTTCGTCTTTTCCTTATTATTATTATTATTTTAACATTTCATCACCCCCTCCCTCTTCCCGTATCTCGTTCCCTTTCCGACATTGAATATAATTTAAACAGCATAAACACGGTTGTACTTGTCTAGAGCGTGTTAAAGCCAGCATTATTTCCAAACAGTCTGTCAGTCCAGTCTCTACCCCCCCCCCCCCCCCCCCCCCCCCGTCTCTCTCTCTCTCTCTCTCTCTCTCTCTCTCTCTCTCTCTTTCTTCTCCATCTGTTTTGAAATGAAAGTTTGCTTCAATTTGTTTTCATGTTTTGTTTTGCCTGTCTGTCTGTTAATTTACATTATCCATTAGTGGCCGGGTGTTTACAATACTCTTACTGCAGTTGTCACAAGCAGGCTAGTGACGAGGTAATTGTCTTCTCACTGAATTGTTAACCTTTTTTTTTTTAAGGCGAGCCAGGATCACACATGTTCAGACTTCTCTGTAAAATTAATTTCCCAGCACATACATTCTCGTTTAACTGTACCCGCCACATGACATATTCATTGATTTTAAACACGTTTTTTTTTTCCTTCAGGAAATAGCAAAAACGTAACAAGTTTAAGAAATCAAGTTCTCAATCTTACAAGCAATAAAATAAGAAGACGCGAAAGACGATAGAAATACAAGATACACCATTACACGTCAGATCCCTGAGAAGTATAAGCCTTCAACAAATTCATGCCAAACCTTCCTGTTTCCTGCCACCCATTCAAGCGGTATCAATGTTTTCTTTACTGCTTTCATGTCAGCATTCAGTACAAGAACTGGTTGAAATGAAGAACAGTAAGCCGTGTGTTCAATATGATCTCAGTAAATAATTCACAGACGCAGTAATAAGGGGTACGAATTAGGGTCAGTTTTATGAATACTAAACCTAAGCCTAAACCCTAACCTTAATCTAACCTAACTCTAACGACTTTGATGGCTTATTTGGATGAAATCGAAGAACATGACCCACTTCTCTTCATTTCAACCCAAGTACTGTCTTGTAATGCTATTGTGCCAGGTGTAGCGTGTATGCACTTCTCTCTCCAGCAGGCACAGCTCCAAATAAATATATTATGTGACAGTGCCGTCCCTGCTTGTATGTATGAACTTGTTGAAATGTCAAGTTTTCAACTTATAAGTATTCAAACTGTTCATCTCTGGTTGCACTAAATGGCCAATAAGTAACGAGGAACATGTTACGTGTTCTTGTAAGTGTTCAGTGATCGGAAAGGCTATACGCCCTAGATGTTGATTTCTAGCAATCTATAGAATTATGTGCAACCTTGTTCAACCCAGGTAGGTTCTTCCGGATGAGAATGCAGCTACATGTTGTTGTTTCTTTGCTCATGATGTTGAGTATAATGTAATGTGACCTCTCACCTTAGTTTGTTGATACAGTTTTTTTTCCAGTCGTACACACCAAGTCTTTAAAGACACTTAACATGCCTTTTTTATATTTGTTTGGTTGGTCCTTACCCTCAAACCTACTCTGGTTTTGTGGTGGCTTAAAACCTTCCCCTGGCTTCTTTTTCGGTCTATGAGTCACCGGGTGAGCCATCTTATGACTTTCAGCATAAGTGATTATTTCATCTAGCCTCTCTCTCTCTTATGTTCAATTAGGAATGTCCTTGTTTCAAGAGACATGGACTCTAGGAGTTGCTCTATTAATATCATCTCCTTGATCCCTTCAAAGTCCTGATTAAAGTTTCCCAATTGACACCACTTCAGCAGGTAACTCTCAAACCTTGCTGAAAACTGTTGGTACGTTTCTCCTGACTGAAGCTTCACAGTTCTAAATCTCCTTCTATAAGAATCTGCATTTTGTTCATACCGAAACAACAATGCTTGTTTTAAGGATTCATAATTATTTTGATCTTCTTTGGGAAGTTTCAAATAGACATTGTAAGCCATTCCTCTCAATCCCTGGGACAACTTCAAGTTCCATTTCTTTTTTTCTAGGCCATTAGTGGTAGCCAATCTCTCATACCTGTTAAGGTAATCCTAAATTAACTCTTCCTTTTCCGCAAATGGATCTAAATGAAAATTCATGGCTCCATTTGAGGTGCTCTGGCTGGAGCTACTCTCTGAGTGAGAAGGACTACTACCATTACCACTAACAATTCCTTGAAGTTCAAGTTCTTTTAATTTCAACTCGTGCTCCCTTTGCAACCTCTTTTCCTCAGCCTCCATTTGCAACTTCTTTTCCTCAACCTCCATCTGCAATTTCTTTGCCTCAGCCTCCATTTGCAGTCTCCTTTCTGTTTCCAACTTCTTATCTTCTCTTTCTATGAACTTATCGCACTCAGTTGTAACATACTGAATTAGAGCCTCCCCACTTAACCCAAACTCCTTTGCCGTTTGCACTGTAGCTGATCAAAATTTTGCTATGTCTGCCATGATCACACACTTATACAATGGCAGTCAACCAACTCACTTTCCCAGACCAAACCAAAATTTAATTAATTATAATTAATTAATAAAGACTACCTTCAGTATACAAAATACCACAACCTTTGTTTTTACTCAATGGTACTCAAAATGAGTATGTTATACACTATCCTACCAAAATTCTTTCCATAAAAAATGTTTATTTTACCGACAGCACAAAAGATGAAAGTGATATTATAACGATAGGACTATCTCGAGGGAAGAGACTCTACTGTTCGCTAGAGTATCCCGGACGAGCCCCCAGTGTCGCGAGAGGTATTAATTATTTACATACAAGATATCCTGGACATAAAGGTGTATCAGATGATACCTGGATAGTTCCAGATAAGAGACTGGTCTTATAATAAATACCCCATTCTCTGAAAAGAGTAATGGTGTATAGTAGTCCAAGGTTAAAGTCAGCTGGGTGAGGTAGTACTGTGCAATCCTAGTTATCTAAAGTGCTCCTCTCACAGACCTACCCAAGACTATGACTAGGATAATACCTATGATTAAATTAATGACTCAGCTAGGGGTAATCTAATAACTAACCAACAAGAACTTAGAACTGAACTTAAATAAGTCAATAAAGATTGTTGGTACAATTTATAATTTATTATATACAAGATTTTCTTGTGTTCTTTTGGTAATTTCACTTGAACTGAAATTGGTTCAACAAACAAAAAATATTCTATATGATAATTTCACTTTCACTATCCTATAACTTTACAGTTCTTATAATTTTATAATGACCGTTCATCTTGTCCTCTGTAACCTTGATCTTGATGTAGACTGTCTTTGTTTGGAGCTATTAGTAATAATTTCACTGTTATTAACTGATATATGTCTTACTGACCACTAGGATTTATCATCACTACAAATCTGTCATTTGGGTTGTGGTAATTTTTGTGAAACTGAAAAGTAGCCCAAAACTAGGCTACTTAGCTTATAATTCTCCTCTGAAGACTTGAACCACAGTTACTAGAGAGAATTCTACAGATGAGGTTCTTCCAAAGGTAAAGGTGGCTCTGTTGATGTCCCTATGTAACTACCTGGGGCTCTGACAACAAGAGTTTCCTCCAGCTGATTTTGGCTCTTCAGATAGAGCACACCCTTCAGTGCAGAATGTAACACTCAATATTTTTACAGACGAGCTCACAATGGTCATACAGTATGCACACAGCGGCAGATGGCAAAGGAAGCCTGTGACAATAACTGCTGCTCCGCTCTAGTCTGTCAGTTTAAATTTTGCGCTAGTACTAGACTTCCATACGTTCCTCCTTAAATAGGACAGAGGCGTACCCATCGGAAAGCAATGACGTCACAGATATTAGTTTCCTCAAAACCGTACAATTGTAGACAATGTGTGCATGATGGAAAAACCAAAATAATTCTAGTTGGCTTATATCCCAGCGGATTTTCTCCATCTTGGTCTTATTGTAATTCTATTATTATACTTTATTTATTACGATAACTATCTTTCTCCTAGTTGCCTCCGATATTTCACTGGAGCAGTCTAAACAGCGGTTATCACTACTAGGTTCATGTAACGCTACATCCAACTCAGAATTACCTCAACATTATACCACTCCTAGTGAAAGTCTAGTCATTTACTTACAGATAATGATCCCTAATATTGAATTTTGTCCATCATCCGTGAGGTACTCCGTCCTTACGCACACATTGTCTGTCCATACTTTCCTCGGTTACACAGATTTGCAGTCCACCATACTGAATACCGAGCATATTGTAAACAGTGAATGAAACGCTTTTCCATTGGCTGACCTGTATGCCAAATATATGTACGGTGTCTCGTTTACGAATGAGGCCAAGAAATGATTCAGAAATTTCATCACACTACTCTTCTATCTACATTTATGCCAAGAGTAATCTTAGGTAAAGATAGACTCCATTGAAGCCTATAATTGATACTCTTGAGTTTTGGCCACTGTTGTACCACTACTGCAAAGCAGGGGAGGCAATACCGTCTCAGGGTTATCTTATAATTCGTTAGCTCGTTCAAGCCACCAGCTGAGTTAAGTGAGCGAAAGTCCTCTTATTGTTATTATATAGCTCTGTTTAAGTGCATTTAAGAAATTGTCTAAGACATACTGATGTAGAACATTTAAAATGATTAAATCAACTTTCGAGTGATGTTATGGAGTATTGGTTAAGAGTTCACTTGGCAGCTTTTGTGTTTCTACTTAGCTGCCAATGAGGTTCTGCTCCAGCAGATGTTGGGGGTCTTTGCAGATAGATGACTGGATCGCACTCGTCACTGGTCAAGTTTGAAAGTTGTAGCACGTTCCAAGAAGCATCTCTAAGACCTGCCTGATGATGGTGTCTGGCGTCAACTTCAGGCCACTAATACCCTCACTTGTTCCAGAGATAGTACCCTCAGTTGGTACCACCGACTAATGTCACAAAAGAAGAGAACAAATACCTTCTTGAGTATAACATTTTCCTGACTCACACTGATGTGCCCCCCCCCCCCTCTTTTCATTCTACAATCCCAGTTACCTCAGAATTTTACCCTCGATGAGAATTAATCTTAATCCCATTGAGCGAAAATTTTCTTTACATTTAAATTGAATAGATTTATGTCTAACTTTACATTGGTTGAAAAAGTTAGTAATACATATTGAATAGGTTTTCATTTACATCTACACTGGTTGAAAATGTTAATAATATAATAAGTATGTACATCATTTCTTTCACCATTCCCTTCCTACATATTATTATTTCACGTGTTAATAATGCAAAACATAGAACTATAGATATACGACTTACCCCAAATTGATTTTAAGATCACAGACTTCGGGCTCAGAGAAAAAGTTAAGACAACTTGTTGAAGATGCCTCTTACTCGTGTTCTGGAGCTGTTACTTTATCAATAAGTTCCCACTTTGACTCCGTGTTCCAGATTCCCCAGATTCCGGTTTTTCTTGCTAATAATTGTAGCGTTTTTCTGGGCTTTTAAGTCCTAAAGAGGCTCAAATAAGTCCGATCCGATAAATGAATTATGATTCTATTTTTAACTCTGGCAGGTCCGGCTGTTTCCTCGACGAGGTGAATTTTCACAGTGCTTTCAACAGACTAAGGCGTCAGGTTATATTGTAACTTTCGCCCCACGCACGTTGTTGTTTACTATTAGACCAGGCTCCAATAAGAAATGTTAAGTTTACATCTCGAATGCCGGCCAATAATTACAATCATGCGTGGTTTGATGGCGTCTATTCAAAAACTTTCTTCACAGGAAAATTTTGCATGTTATTTAAAGGGTAATTTTCCGTATAAGGAGTTGTTATATCCGTCGATTCGCGGCAATGGTTGCACTACAACTCCCTACATTATCACAAATAATGTCCTTGTAACACTTCTGTCCGGAAGTTATTACAACATTCCGTCTTTCAGGTGCATGTCTTTAATATGTCCGCAGAGGGGAAATTTATCTCCTCGTCCTTGTACAAACACCGACCCCCGTGTAACCATCTGGGCTGTGACTCTTCATGACAGTAATTAGTGAACCATAATAACCATATCAGCTCTAAATAAACTGGCTGGGCGTTGGTCGAGTTAATCTGGCGCGGCCAAGGTTTGGTACACGAGTATTTTACCAACCTGACTGTCGATCAATATTGCATCACCTGTCTACTCTTTCAGCATGGATGGTCAGGTAAAGACGAATTATTACAGAGAAGTGCAAACAATGACTCTAAAATGACAATACTGCCGGAGAGGAAAAGAAAGCGAACCCAATTATGTGACAGATGTTTACGTTAAAATAAAGAGGTAAAGTATGAAGCGATTATTGTAACCATTCAGAACCACGCATTTTTATATTAAATTTTAATTACCGCATCTTTTAAAGTTTTCAAAAGCAATTTAATGAAGCTTACAATGTGGTGTCAAGTTAACTGCTAGTTGTATAGTAAAGGATCCCGTTACACGCCCATTGAGGCATATTGGGAATATGGTGTTAGGCCCATATTTTCTTGACCATCGGCACACTAGGGGTGATGTGGTCAGCATCACGCCGGCTGCCTTTCCGGAGCCGTTTGCGGTCAAAAAAAATCACAACTCAACTGGGGATCGAACCATGGACCATCGAGCTAGGTAGCCAGTGCACTAACCACTGTGCTACCGCGGCACCATAGTTTTATAGTAGCAAGTGTGAAAACGTTCGAATAGCGTTGTGCCTTAGAATTTTTAAGTACTTTGTTTGCGGTTCCTACACAGTTTCAAAGAGCGATAACTACTGCAGGACGAGTAAGCCGATGCAAGAGTGACTGTTCATAACCAAGGGACTTTTCTGTTGTCTAGTGTATTTTGTTTCCTTCTTTTTTAGGTCTGTCTAAATACTAGGTTATGTTTACTATTCACGTGCCTTGGGGTTCACTCATTGTTTATCTTCAGATCTCTAACGTGTATCCCCGTTGCCGTTAGAGTTTAACGCAAACCCTTGTCTCGCAAACTAGGGTGAACAAGTGTTCGCTCAGTCGGCCTGACGATCACGTGCTTGCTGCTTTAACGAATGTAAGTATTGTAATCTACTTACAGAAGCTCGGATGTTTGTTAATCTGTTCTGTTATCGTCTTTTCATAAAAAAATATTTACTGCCACGTACTACAGTACCGTAACTTACGAGATGAAGGCTGGATTTCTATTTATGAGAGTCCAAATTCGCAGATGATGTAGCATTCTTAAGTTCAACACCAAGACAATCCCAAGAAGCAATAAATAATTTGTGTCATCTCTCGGTTAAAATAGGTCTCCAAATAAATGCCTCTAAAACTAAAGCTATGAACTTTTCTAACGAGACCTTTGATATCATCTTGAACGGGGAAAAACTACAGAAAGTTGAAAGTTTCAATTATTTAGGCAGTAAAATGACTCAGGATGGTGACACAACAAGAGAAATCCATACTAGAATTGCTTTGGCAGCTAGCGCCTTCAATAGATTATCTAACATTTGGAAATTACGATCATTGAATATACATACCAAGCTTCGTCTGTTTAATTCAAATGTTATCTCAGTGTTAACATACGGCTGTGAGAGTTGGAAAATAACAAAATCATTGGAGAACAAGCTGAATACATTCGAGAACAAATGTCTTAGAAAACTCATGAACATCAGTTGGAAAGAATTCAAGACTAATCGACAAATAAGAGAAGACTCTAGGCAGAAATATGTCTCCGACTATATAAGGAAAAGACGATGGTCATATATCGGTCATGTCCTACGAATGCAAAACAACAGAATACCACTACAGGCGCTCACTTGGGTTCCTGAGGGTAAGAGGAAAAAAGGAAGACCAAAAGAAACACTCAGAAGAACAATAATAAGAGAAGGAAGAACGTTGGGCCTAAATAATGTGCAAGAGCTAAGAGGAGTGGCGTCACAACGAACAACCTGGAGAGCACTGGTTTCTGCCTTATGCGCCGTGTTTGGTGCTTAAAGAATTTATTATTATTTATTATTAAATTTGAGTTGGGATAGAAAAATTGCTTCGTCTTATACGAAAAGTTTAGTTATCAGAATTCGACTTAACCTAGAGTTTCCTGTTTACAAATGTGAAGAAGACATTTTGTCGGGACCTTCAGAAATTCTTCTACTTAAGCGAAATTCAATTTAAACGAGTTCCGCTCACGCGAACTGCAGTGTAATTGGTTATGACAACACAGCAGGTCAGAAAGCATCACAAAAGAAAAAAGCAATAATTTAGCCAGTCTCTTAGTTCTGAAACAGCTAGTGATGAGCCATTAAAGACAGAACTGAAAAAATATCTTGCCATAGTCCAGGTTACTTTTATCTTTTATCTGCCTTACTTTTATCCCTAAAGACACGCCGAATGATTTTATTATTCATTAATATAACAATATTAAAGCAATATTTGTGCGAAATATAACACGGCTGGTTTAATAACCATTTTCATCCTGCTGCTAGAAATATAATCAAACAGGTTTTTAATATAATCTAAGATGAGTTCAGGCATTATTGGATCAGGATAATGTTTCAGCCTAAGGCAACACTAAAATCTATTGAAAAAAACAAAACAAAAAAGAGAGGCGGTAATTCGATACTAATGCTTTTTTTTAAAAGTGTTTATAGTTGCCTGTAAGAGAAAGTTTGTGGCAGAAAATATTTACACAAGCTAGGGCTGTTTTCAAATCTGACGCGATAAAATTGAAGATACTATAGTGCGTTTCAAAAAGATCGGTCGACGATTGACTTCAAATATCTCCATATTCCTTGCACTGATAAACATGATTTTGTGCATGTGGTCTTATATTTTCAATGTCCCAAAGTTTTTATAAAATTCAATGTTGCAGGTAGTGTTCTTTTCTTGCAACGGCTAATTCCTTTGATCTTTTTTAACGAAGTAATAATTTTGTCGTGGAAGAAAATAATTTACCGTAAATGAAGGAAGTTGCACATTTTCGGCATAGGCGTCTATACAATTCGAATGTTAGAGGGGTTTGTTAACTGATTACTTAAACCCAAAGCGTGAATAGTTCTCTTTTCAGGATTTGAGAGACTCCGATACAGTTTACCACGCTTAGCTTCTCTGCAGAAATATTTATACATCTTTACTGCCATTGTATGCAGTGTAAGGAACTTGACTTTCATACCCATTGTATTACAGTCCTAGAATACCGCAAGATACGCCTATGAACGGTAACTGAACACACCTGAAGGATCAATGTAATGTTCAAAACAGTGCGGTAGTGAGCTGAAACACAGGGAAAATCAGGTGAAATACGTTCAAGATGTGAAATCGAAATAGCTCACAAATATGAAGGGGTAAGCCCTGTCAATACACGGTTGGACTAGGAGGTGGTCGATTGTGTATACTTTAAATAAAGAACATTTAAAACCATAAGTTTGTTAATGAGGAAAAAATGTCCCCCCTCGGGACATAGCGATCATTAGGTCATATGCAAAGTTGCAACAATTACGATCAAGTGGTTGTCGAGATATTGAATATTAAACAGCGGCAAACATTGTGAAACGCACTATAGAATAATCAACTCCAGCAAAATTTAAAAGTATAGAATAAAGTATGCGGTCTTTGTAACTTCACAAGTGCATTTGTGGAACAACGGAAAAAAAGTACACACACATTTAGACTTTTCTTGAAACATATCCTTACCATCAAAGAATCTGAATTTAATTGTGAAGTTTCTGAGTCCAAAGACTTTATAACAGCTGTACAAACGTCTCAGTATACAGAAGTAACACTAGCAGATGTTTAATGAAAAAAATAATAATATTAGATCACAATGTTTTCTATACACGGGCCCCCGTATAACCGACAGACCTTGTATCTGGGTTGAACGGAGCGCGCCGAGTCAAAACGAGGCTAAACTACTAATTTAAAATAAAAACGTAGCAGACGCTGACAAATGGTCGGGTGCAAAAGATGGCAATCTCCGTTATCAAAGTGTGACTATAGAAATAACTGCTCTCAGCATGGAAGAATGACAGAATGAAAGGAAGATCGCAGACAGATGGGTATTGTTACGACAGGGTTTATGATGTTAGCCACTATTATAGTGAGAATAGTGAGCACTTTTAAAGTTACACATTAAGGGGTTGAAATGCTATAAATATATATTATGTTTCGCGCTTCACGGTATTGAACGCGAATTTGTATAGTTGTCTAGGTTTATGATGACGTGTTACGTTGGTATGCTAACACTTGACAATGTTATAATTGTATCCTTCAGACTCCGAACTTGATCCAAGTCGGACGTATTTTTGATGACTCCCAGTATAGATTGAATTGCGCTGAAGTCCTTTTTGAAGATAGGCTACAGGGTCAGCTATCTTGTATGATGAACAGAATAATGGAGTATTCTTATCGATGATTACCGTTTTCCTGAACTAGGAACAGCAGGGAGTATAAATGTATGATTAATATAATCTTTATTTTCGCCAAAGCGATGGCTATTCAATACCGGATGATCGACATACGACATCGCGAGTAAATAGTCGGACCTTTTGACGACAGAGCAAATAATATATATAATAATGTAATGGACTGCGCAGAGGACTCTGATATAACTGTTTGATGCAATTGAATTCATATATATATTGCTTGTGAAATAAACATGTACTGTTTTCGTGGACTCCAACAAATCGGATCTTTGTCGATTCAATGCAGTGGACTTTATTATATTACTCAACATTCGCGAACACCATCTAAATCAGCACCATAGCTCCTATAAGGACAGATTGAAAATTAAGTAAAGTAAACAGGATAATAATCCATGAACCATCAGTCTTCAATAAAAAGTCTAACGGATCAAAAACAGAAAGCAACAAAAACGGTGACAACAATTCTGGTGGCCAGTGTGGGAAACGAAATTTTTTTTCTTCCACAAGATGTTACCAATTTTGATCCAGAATAACAATTCTTATTTGCATTGCCAAGAACTGTTTATAATTGTTGTACGCTCACTGCGCATGACGACTAGAGGTCAAACTGACGTCATCATCTTATCAAGCTGAAAGTCAAAGTCGTGGCTGTTAACCAAGGCTACCTTTATCGAATGTCAAATCAAAATAAGGCATCAACATCTTATGCTAGGAATGGATCAAGAAGAACGCAGCTCGATCAAACATTGAATTACAGTTCGGAACATCTGCTCATTCCGTTGATGCATGCCAGCACTGACCGGGGAACATAGTCGATCACAAAAAGCTAAGTACCCATTTTTGGTTCAGTAAAGCAAACAGTAATCCATTTGCTATTTGTAGGCATGTTTATTGATGTTGTTTTTACATGTTCCTAGGTTTGTAAAATGACTGTTTGTTGTTGTTGTTTGTCTAAGTGGGCGGTTGGAAAGGAAGTTTCAAATCAACTAATACCGCTTCGGCTGGTCAGTGGATTTGAAACCGTTCTATAGGGAACAATTTGATTATCTTCGATTGACGAAAAATCCGCTAAAAGCTGAGGAATACTTTGTTCGTCCTCGAATTCAGTCAAATATTAATTGTTAGCTGTGAAGTTTTGTATATGCATGTTGTATTATCATTGTCTTTAGTTTTATTATAATTGAGTTTTCGTCTGCTGTTTGTAAAATGTCCGTTTAGCCTGACCTTGCTATATTTCATTTAATACACATAAAACTGTGACGTCATTTGTAAGAGTCCATGTTTGTTAATATTTCTTACATTTTCTGTGCTCTGACCTATATTTTAAGTTCAGTATACTTCGTCACTTCCTGTGATGTTTATTCAGTTGTAAAATCATTTTAATGTTGGTAAATCGACTTGTCTTGTGAAAATTGTGTTGTAAAATCTTTTAGTTAATAATTATATATTTTCTTCATTAATAACATTAATATTATTATAAAATAAATATATGATAAATAAAATACCACTTATAGTTAATTAATTGAAAATATTTGATACAGGAAATATTTTCTGGGTGCTTTGAACTAGTGGTTCAAGTAGCAACTATTTTTTCTGCCTGAGTACGGCATAATATGATAAAGTATTAAATAAAAGTAACTTTTATTTCATAATTGATTTGTAAGTCACACTATAAGTAGTTGATAGACTAGGTGAGTTAAGGTACTATATTAGCCATTGGGCATATATCATTAAATATATAAATAATGGATGCTTGAAGTAATGTTAGCATCGTACACTAGTAAGTCATGTAACCACTAGTTGTTTGGCATGAATAAGGAATAGTGATATAAAATATTGGGTAAAGATAATTTTTTGAGCTTACAGTGTAATTTGTAAAGCGTATAATAGATATCTGATTGACCAGGTGAGTCACAGTGCCATATCAGCCATTAGGCTTATATATATATATATATATATATATATATATATATATATATATATATATATATATATATATATATATATATATATATATATATATATATATATATATATATATATATATATATATATATATATATATATATATATATATAGTTGACTAAGTGAGTGAGTCACTATAGACATTGAAATGGATACTGACAGCATGATGTCTGTGTTGGAGGAGTTGTTTGGGGATGGTAAACGGGATAGATTGCAAGGCCCAACACTTGAACAATATGTGATGGACCGCTTCCTGGTTCAGGCGTCATCAAATCTAAGATATTTTGCTGAGGATAATTTTCATTCATTCTGTCCCTCATATGATTATGGCTAGGAATTTGGCAGATTTACTGCTTAGGGGTCTCCGTATATTTTTGGGACGATACATTAATGCTGCAAGATTTGGCAAAGCGGAATTTGGCCCAAGGAATGGAAAAGATCAATTTACATACCCTTGCCAAAAAAGGGCAACCTGAAACTGTGCACAAACTACAGAACTATAGCTCTTATAAGCCATGCCAGCAAAATACTTTTACAAATCATAATGAAAAGGATGCAACAAAAGCTAGAAACAGAAATAAATGAAGTACAGGCGGGTTTTCGACCAGGTAGAGGCACTAGGGATCATATATTCAACATGAGGATCATCATAGAAAAGTGTAGAGAATTCAACGTTGACCTACATACTTGTTTCATTGATTACACAAAGGCTTTCGATTGTGTACAACATCAGCAGTTATGGGCTATTATGAAAAATATGGGATTTCCAAACCACCTTATACAACTCATCGCACTGCTGTACCAAGAACAACAGGCAGCCGTAAGAATAGAGGGGGAAACATCAGAATGGTTTGAAGTACAGAAAGGAGTAAGACAAGGCTGTACCCTTTCCCCTTACCTGTTTAACATTTATGCCGAGAATATCATGAGAAACGTAAGAGATGACCAAGAACACACAGAGTTTGACTCATTTAACATCGGCGGGTACCAGATCCCGGAAATCAGATATGCTGACGACACAGTCCTCCTATCGACCAACCCAGAAGGACTTGAACAATTACTTCTGTCCACCAAAAAACACAGCGAGGCCCAGAATCTATACCTAAACACCAAGAAGACCAAAGTATTGACAACAGACAAAGTAAAGACCAAACCAGAAATTGAAATTGATAACGAAGAACTGGAAAGTGTCAATGAATTCGAATACTTAGGATCAATCATTAACAGCTCTGGCGACTGTGCAGTAGAAATTAAAAGAAGACTTGCAATTGCTTCACATAAGCTAATACAGATGAAAAACCTATGGCAAGGCACAAGCAAAGAAACAAAGTTACAACTGATCAGAGCATGTATATTCCCAGTAGCAACATACGGCTGCGAGACTTGGACACTCAATAAAACAGTTGCAAAAAAGATTACATCATTCGAAATGAAATGCTACAGAAGGATGTTGAGAATACCCTGGACAGAAAAAAAGACCAACAGAGAAGTACTGCACTCACTAAATGTACAGGAACATTGGCTCCTAAATACCATCGCAATCAGGAAGCTGAAATTTTTCGGTCATATAAAAAGACATAATAGTCTGGAAAAAACAGTGATGGAAGGCATGGTCCCTGGAAAAAGGGGAAGGGGTCGACCTAGACGACGGTGGACCCAGGACATCACAGAGAGTCTGAACTTGTCTTTGGCTGATGCAGGTCGACTTGCCCAGAATCGTGATGCGTTCAGAGCAGCTGTAATGGAGACAACGTTCTGGAAAGAATACGTCACATGATGATGATGACATTAATGTTAAACATGACCATATATTACAGAACATACATCATGCGATGATTGACGACGATGTTCATTATGGTCAGAAAAAGAAGGAACATCACTGTAAAGAGAAGGCTCTTACTGATGAGCTGCAGCAATTGAAAGTAGAGTATGAAAAGAAGTTGTTAGTGATGGAGTCTGAAAATTTTTCACTGAAGAATCAGGTGCCGCTGTTGATAGCGGATAATAAGAAATCTTATGAATTTTCTCTCAAACAGAAGAAAGAATTAGATGATGAGGTGAGTTTATTGAAACAAACTATAGATGACCAAAAAATTAAGGTTAACACTTCCACGACTGAATTAAAACTACTACGGGAAGATAATGAGAAGAGATGTGAAAAGCTGAAGGCATATTATAACAAATTGATTTCTGAACGTATCAGTTTGAAATCAGAAAAGGAAGAAGGGAAAATACAATCTTACAATACTGATACTGTATCAACCTTGAGTGATAATTGTTCAACTAATGACAGGGTAACTGACTTAGAATCATTACTCGTGACGGAAAAAAATATATATTCTGAAGTAGAAAGGAAAATGCAACAACAGATTGATGAACTTTCAACTAAACTGAATGCAGTTGATTCCTTACTTATTAATGAGAGGAAAATAACTACTAACTTGAATAAATTAAATAAGAAGCAGGGGCAAGAAATTGCATTACTAACTTCAAAAGGTACTAAATTAAGAAAGAGGGTTGATGGTCTGCTGGATGTGGTATTGGACAAGAAGATATTGTCCAACATCAGGTATGATAAACCTATTGTACGACATACCGTAAGTACTGGGGATGATACTAAAGTATCGACATACCCATTGGCGGTCAGGAAATCATTCCGTGGGAGATATACCTTCCCTCGACAGAATAAGACTGTCAATTCAGGGAATAAGTCTTGGCGACATGATCAGCGAGCAACTGATCTTAAGAAAACTGTTGACAGTGTCAACAGGGGAAAAGATTTTCTTAAAAAGAGTAGCGAGGTTAAACATATGGTTGGAATTAAGAGTAATGGTAACATACTCGGTAAAATTAATACCAGTACATTGGATAAAAAGAATGTACTTAGGTCTACTAGACTGTCTGATAAGGCATGCTTCACACCTGCTCTTTAGCATGGTAGGAGCGATCATACTCAGGTCCAACAGTATGATCCAGTTTATAGAAAAAAAGTCTACATGCATGAGTGACATCAAGTACAATTTGCCTCAGGCAACTAAGGTTGCACATCACTCATGTTCCCATATTAGTGACAATGGGACTACTTATGTTGGAAAAAATGCATATTCACGCACAGTTCTCGTGCGCAATCTGCCACAAGGTACTTCATGACAGTAATTAGGTAATTTCTTAAACTATACTGCAGACGTTAAGTTTGTGCGTCTGTTGCCATCTACCAATAACAGGTATGGTGAGGCATTGGTTACCTTCAGTACCAATAGAGATGCTCGTCTAGTTATTGAGATAGACAATGGTGTATATTTTCACAACCATTCTCTCAGGTTACAATTGGTACCTGATTCTGCTTCACGCAGATATTAGCCTATTGATATCAGGATTTGTTATCACATTCTTTGGTGACTCAGCATCTGCAGTCATCGTTTCTTTTCTTTATTAGTCATTTATTCTTATATCGCCTAGTCAATGTAGGCTTTTCTGTTAGGTGACACTTTTGTTGTCTTGTCTACTATAACACTTTGTCTTTTCGTCTTTATATTATTTTCACATGACTAAAATAGACAGTAACATCGTTGATTGTTACGCTCATGCTCAGCCAATGCAGCATTATCTTGTATAGTGTCTGTTATTTTATGAATGGACATGCTTGTGAATGGAACGTAGACTGATAATTGCAACACCTCTTTCACTAAATTTTTTGGAAAATTTTGTTAAACCTCCTATTTTGAGGTCAACATATGTTACTAAATTTTACGCAACTGTATATATTCGTCAGATGCGGGCAATTTCGACTTCAGTGTTGTGCTCATTCAATACCAAGCAATCGATTGAAAAGAATTCAAGTTCAAAGAACGTGACAGTTCCACATCAAACGTAAATCGATGATGCGAGTCAGGTTACTACGAGTTCGAATATACTTCACTAACGTAATGTTTCTGAGTTCGAGAGAATTGATCAATGACTACAACACGATCTACATTTCAATTTACTATCGAATCAATCCCAAGTTCTTGGAATGTAGCGTCAGATTCCTTTTCACGTCATCCTTCATCGTCAAACGAAGAGAACTAACAACTCAATGAACGAAAAAGACTTATATGCTAGAATTTATTCATCCGTATTCAAGAGATGACAGACTTGCAACTCATAATGCGCAATGAAATCATCTTGTTTACAGACGTTTGAACATTTCCTTACAACATTTCGTATTCAAAGGACATACGTGATCATGAACTAAGTGAATGAAGACAAAACATTCTGGATACCTACAATGTACTTTATTATTTCTTAAATATCCGCAAGAAGTTATCGAGTTTGTTCAAATTTCAATGGACTTTGGTTAGTGTCCATACGTCTATCAATCAATTTGATACAGTCTACAATCAAAATACGCTTGAACTCAAGATTGAACTTACTAATACATACATTCAAGTACTATCGGTTGAACTCAGGATCTTCTCTAATTGAATGAACTTTTTCATCTAATGGAATGAACCGTACATTACGGACATGAAGGAACTAATGACAGATTATTCGTCAGAATTGATACTGTTGACTCCGATACTTTAAAATGATTGAATAAAAGAATAGAAAAGACAGTTTGAAAAGAAACATTATTACATTGATATAAGTACTATAGTTACATAATTAGTAACTATTAGATGTATTTAATAACTCATGTTAACATAATTATGATATAAAATGATATGTATTATTTATTATTTATTATTAGTTGATATATTAATTTAATTAGATAGTTACTTCTGCACACATATATTTTAATTTAATCTATTAATTTCTTACTACTTACTCCTCATGCATTCTTAATTTTTCTTTTCTTCACTTTTCTTTACTTTCTTTAACAACGATACAATATTTTAGTTTACTTAATTAGATTTTAATTCTATAACATCCTACACACATTACATTAATTATTTAGTTAATTCTATATTTCATTAGTTATATCGTATGATGTTGTGTCACAGAGTGCTCGAAGATTTTGTCTAGATTATGTTAAAATTCCTTACTTTTCTTTTCCTTCACATTTGTCTGTGTTCTCTACGGAAATAGTTGCACCTGCGATCGTGTCTTTAGCTATTTTTTCAAGTCTTCACTATTAGTCCTGTCATACTATCAAAATTCTAGCTTCTTCTACAAAAGGCACTTAAAAGCATTTCTTTAAAGATGTCTATACGATTTATTAGCTTGGTCGAAACCAGTGGTTCCCAGAGTATTATATTTCCGTGTTCAGTGGTCAACTGGAGACTCACGATAAATCATAGTATGTGTCTAAACATGAGCCGGGAAATAATTAACTCTTGGCGTGGGAATCAGGAAATATTTTAACTTCATGCGAACGAATGCTGAATTTTAAGATCACTTGCTGAGAACCGTTGGGAAGACAACGCACGCTTATAAGTTATAGAATAGAAACCTCAACTTACCTCATATCTACAAGTATATTGTGATTGAGTGTAAAACGCTACTAAAGTTCTATTTCTTAAGCTGTGATAAAGTCCTGAGCGGTAAGCAAACTCTCAGTATTCGCTTAATTAGCTAACTCTAATATCAAGGGATTAGTTAATGGATGTAAAGTGTGAAATACTAAATATTGTGGTTTTATTTCTTTACATTAGATTGATAGCTATTTTGCATTTTATGTATTATGAATGTTATTGATGCATTATAATGATGTAAGTACTGGCTGATATGAGAAAGTACTACAAGCTAATTGTATTAGGAATGTGATGAAGCAAACTGTTGTGAACGAGAGAAGAACCATGTTATTCAAGGAACGAGTGAATGAAATAGCATTCCTCCAATGCAGTCACGCATGGACGCACACGGCCAGGCGTCTGCTTATAACAAAGGTTGACCTTACTGACCCGACCTTATTGTGAGACTACCGCTAGACAGGAATTTGTAAACAAACGGACAGTCGCTTTTAAGGAAGACTGACTGTTATGGTTTCAGGTAAATATATATTTAGGCACCATTCTGAGACGAAATGTCCAGAATGGCTGTAGTTAATATATCTGTATAAAACAGAAGATTGATTACCTGCATTATCTTCCACAGCCCAGTTGCAGAATCCTAGCCAGTTTCTGGATTTTGATTGCTGTAAATTGTTGCGAGTAAACCGCCTAGTTGCTCTATGCTACAGAGAGAACTAGTGCTTACGTCTCAAATCTGGCGGTGATCACAAGTCAGCAACCCTGTGCAGTATATAGCCCTGAGCAGTCTACAGCTTTAAGCAGTTAACACCTCGTCAGCACCTGAACTTCATAACGCAACTTCACAACCAGGTTAACGGAAAGCCTAGTCATCTCTTGGACTGTTGCTCAACTGAATCATATTCTCCAGTTGGTAATCCCTACCTACTGTGACGCCCAGGAGAAGTCCAAGCAGATAAGTCTACTTAAAGCCCAGACCAAAGTCAGAATTCACTCTTCCACGAAATAGCCATAGGAATAAACTTTTCGTCCGTGAGGAAAATAGCCTCTTACTTCTTATCTGAACCAAAGACACTGACAGTTCTAAATTTCCTAGTATTTCTTTTTTTCAAAGTACATGTCAACATTGATTTTATATTTCTACTGTAATTAAAGTAATTATGTACATTCTGTAACTCACCATCATTCTGAGTTTGACTTAGTAGATTGTATGTTCTGTTCAGAAAAACATTCTCAACCCTCTTTGTATTACTTGTTACTATTAGTTCATCTTCAAAAAAGATTTGAGTAAGAAAGAGTTAGTCGTCGCCAGAAAAATACAAGAGTTGGTAGTCTAAAAGGTGAGAGAATCACTGACACCAACCTGTGCCCTTCTGTTAACTCTTTCCCTCAACACTAGCTCACCTCTGTGAAAACTAGTGTCTAAAGGTCTATGTGCTTTCTACACATCTTCCTTACTATAATAAACTCTTTATGCGACAATTGGATTCTCATTCAATGTCAATTGGAGTGCACAATCAACTATATCTGCGACAAACTGGGGGCTCGTCCGGGATCTTACCTTTGGTGACCTATCTGCAGAAGAATTATTGAATCTTTAACTAGTAGTCTATCAATACCTTGGAGTAGAATCTATTATATATCCCTAGAGAACGAAACTTCTTATATTTTCTGAACAGAATTGTGGAATTACACAGTAGAATAAGGAAAGTGAAATCTGAATGGTCCTGGAATAAATAAATTAATTATTTAATTAATTAAGTTACTTAGATTAATTAAGTTCATTAAGTTAATTAGTGGCTTAAGATAACTAAGTGTACAAGTTGATGATTGTGTGTGAAAGACTGGCTGCAATTGTAATACTTACTTCAGAAGAAATAAGAGTATACACAGGGTTAAAAATAAATAAATTATACTTGAGTCTGGCTCAAGTTAATAATATCTTAATTCAGCAGAAATAAGTATTATTAAAATATCAATTATACTAGCATCTGAAAAGGGATACATTACGTCAGTAGACTTAATAGTATTACCTCGAGCTTCTGTAAATTGATTAGTGGTTATTATTACAGTACTTCATAGAATTATTAGTAATAATCGGAAGCAAGTGTAGCGTCTGTATAAAGTTAATAATACCTTAATTCAGCAGAAATAAGTATTATTAAAATATCAATTATACTAGCATCTGTAAAGGGATACATTACGTCAGTAGACTTAATAGTATTACCTCGAGCTTCTGTAAATTGATCAGTGGTTTATTATTACAATACTTCATAGAATTATTAGTAATAACTGGAAACTAGTACAGCGTATACTGAGAGATTGAACTACCTGCCCAGCGATCTAAAATGAACGCAGTAGCGGAACTTAGAGCTCATTTTTTCCAATACTTGCTAGATCACCAAGTGAACGATTTCATAAAAATTATAAGATGTCTAGATACATGGATAAGTGACTCTTATTTGGAAGGCGAGGAAAGAGGTTACTCGAGAAAGTTAATTGCGAAACATGTCTTAGAACAGGCAGAACTTTTCACGAGAACAGAGATGGAAATGATAGAGAGTGATGAAAAATGGACTCGCGACTGGAACGAGAAGGAAGCCAAGTGGAAAGAAGAGGCCATAAGCAGTGAAGCAGCTTATGAGAGGGAACAGCCGGAAGTGCAACCCTACCTTAAGTTGAAGACGCCGCCCCTGGAAACTCAAAACTCGCCAGGAGATTTGAAACCCATGACTAGTCATGAGGCCACGGAATCCCAGAGCCCCACTCCCAGGTCAGATGAACCATTATTTCAAGAGGAAGCACCCTCTGCTCCACAGGAAGCGCAACTTAGTACTCAGAGCCCAAGTTTAGGCAAAGCAGAGAGGCGGACATCGAACTCGAAAAGTCATGACCCCTTTGTGAAGGTACCTAAGCACATAAATGCTGGTAATATGAGGAAAAATACACTCTCGTCAGGAACACGTCAGAAAAGGAATTTCCCAGACACCCCGAACATCTCTAATGAACAACAACATGCCTTTGCTAAATCTCAGAAAGCACACAAAGACCGATTTCATAACCACAACAAAAGCGCTCAGGACTACAAAAACACTACAAACCGGAGGAATGGAGAACGAACGAACGAACGAACGAACGAACAAACTTTATTTTCAAAGGGTTAAGAATTGGGCACGCAGGCCCGTCTGACATTCTGCCCTTCCTCTCTCTCTCATCATGTATACTGTATCCTTCCATCCTCACATTTACTTTAAGCATTATTAAGGCATTTATCATTATAAAGGTAATATAACATCAAACATTTGCAATAATAATCATAATTAAAGTATGTTTTAAAATAAAGAAGATAGATAGATAGACAGACAGACATAGAACGAACGAACGAACGTACGAACTTTATTTTCAAAGGGTTAAGAATTGGGCACGCAGGCCCGTCTTACATTCTGCCCTTCTCTCTGTCATCTTGCATACCTTATCCATTCAATCGCACATGTATTTTGAACACTATTTAAGCATACAACATTATCAAGGTAAAATAATAACATACATTTGTAACATCCAGTCATAATCAAATTTAAGTATGTTAAAAAAAATAAATAAATAAATAAATTTAAAATAAAATAATAATAATAAATAAATAAATAAAAAATAAAAAAAAAATAAAAAAAAAATAAAAGTAATTTAAAAAAAAATTAATTTAAAAATTTAAATTTAAAAAAAAAACACACACACAATTTAAACCATTCATACGGTAAATTAGACATAATTTGAAACGTAATCAGATTATGGTGGTATATAATAAGAACTCGTGACATATTGGAAATCTGCTGCTGAATGACCTGGGACTTAGTGTGTTGTCAGCGCATGCGGAAAATGTTCCCACAGGTGAGCAGCTTTGAGTCCCAAGCAGATACTGCCACAGGGAGTGAATTGTTGAGGCCTCCACTATACGAGATCCAGCTTTATTACCTATGCTCCTTAGGGAGGTAAAGGGTATTGACTGATAGATGAGAATCGTGCATATAGGCCTGTCTTGCATTTTGCCCTTCCTCTTACTCATCTTTTATTGCTAGTTATCCAGACATTCTCCAACATACTTAATATTAGTTTAATGGCGATGCAACATTATAAGTAGTATAAAGTAGAGGTGGGCGAATCGATACACTCCGTTGTTTCGAGACAGTCGGCTCAATTAATTATACTGTGTCGAAACAGTGTGTCGAAACTGTGTCGACACGGCGGCACAATTTCCCGTATAGGGGAGAAAGAAGTCTCTTATAGACAGTACCGGGGCGGGTATACATGAATTGTGTGAGACAATTTCCTCTGTTTTTACTCTCGTGTGTGAAAATCTATGGCGTTTCGTGTGACCACAATTCAATATTTTTACACAAGTCTTCATTATGATGAAATAAAACGTAGATATGAAGATAGCTGCAGTATATGGGAAAATAATAAAAAACAACAATAATAATAACAACAGTAATAATAACACATGATATCAAACTAGAGTAAGCTAGTTTTGGTAGACAATGATTCAAATCCACACCGAGTAGGCCTACACATATATCAGCAGAACTAATAAAGTGTCCATTACATTTATACGAACACACGGACACTTTCAACTTTAACATAGCGCCTAAAACATTGACAACTGCAGCACTGACACAATTTCCAGTGTCTATAACTGTAAAGAAGCGTCTAAGCAGAAAGATAACTTCAGTAACGGCCCCCTCCCGCAATTAATGTCACCTGGGCAACAAAAGGACACAGAGCTTAATAGTAGCCCAGAGGAACCTCTCATTGTTAACACTAATGGAGTGAACGACAAGGGAAGTTGCATGGTTCTAGGAGAACTGAAACAGCCTTTGATGGTACACGCGGAACCACCAAAAGGGCTGATAAAACATGTGACTCGTAGAGACACAATGGACTCTTTACTTAGAGTCGTAAACCAGGTTCAGGAGGAAACTTTTTTACCTGTGACTTTATCCACTGGAATGTTGGAAAAGTATAAACCGGCAGAACATTGCCATATCACTGGATTTAACCCAGCACCAAAAACCCCACCCCTTTTCTGTGAGAGAGAAACGAATATGACACCCAGCGAACGTAGTTCACAGGCGCCAGGTTTACAAAGTCCCTTCTGTGAAAACATCAAGCAAACGGAAATTTTAGCACCCCTACCAAACAATGGACCACGGGAACATAAAAACACGGATGAAAATGAGAGAGTTCATACTTCTGCTGAGAAGCCATTCTATAACAGTTTCCCTAATCTCAAGGAGACGATTAGTTTTACAGAAGGAGATGAGTATTTTCAAATGAGTGGAGATACGTCAGGGTCATTGAAAGATCCAACCAAAATTTTGCTTGACAATATCACAACAGTGATAGGAAAAGCCCAGGCTGAAAACCATTCAGCCGAGACTGAGATACAAGATACGCCTATGGGTGAGAAAAGAATGGATAATTGGAATGACCACCGGATGGACAGAAAATTGAATGACACCCGCATTAAACCACCTGTGCTCACAGCTATAAATTTGACTTTCACCCACGAAAAACTGCCTCGTTCATACCTGAACGCCAGTTACCCTCAATCTTGGTGTGATTTGTCAAGGAACAAGTTATCTGAAACTTTGGGATGTTTAGGAAACTTAACTTTTGTGAGATTTAACCCACATAGTGCATGGACATCTTTCAATCCAGAAAGAAAGACAGGGAACATTAACTGTCTGAGCAGGTCAAACATAGCAGCAGACTTAAGGAGATACATGAGAAGTTCCTATTTCTTAGGGAAGAGACACAAGCAAGAATTTCGTTGTTACCGTGACAAAGGATGGTTTGCACGCCCATTCAAGCGGGCCACGGAACAATGGCAGACAAAGCGCAATGAACTCACAACAGATAGTGCACTCTCTACACTAGTTCATATGAAATTTCTTTTGTATGAAGAGGTGAATGAGTACAGCATTTTGGCCGGACGAACGGGCCCAGAAGAAATTACGAAAGTTAGCTCTTCGATAACTCGGAACTTCAGGGATTCTCAAAATGTAGAACCATGGCCAAGTGGAGCGTTAGCAAGCGGACAAAGGTCGGGAGAATTGAAAAGTTGGGTGACAGAAGGAATTTATAATTTAGACAAAGACCTTCTCTCGTTGAATAGTTTGCAACTATTTTAAATTGGGGAGTTTCTGTCACAGAGTGCTCGAAGATTTTGTCTAGATTATGTTAAAATTCCTTACTTTTCTTTTCCTTCACATTTGTCTGTGTTCTCTACGGAAATAGTTGCACCTGCGATCGTGTCTTTAGCTATTTTTTTCAAGTCTTCACTATTAGTCCTGTCATACTATCAAAATTCTAGCTTCTTCTACAAAAGGCACTTAAAAGCATTTCTTTAAAGATGTCTATACGATTTATTAGCTTGGTCGAAACCAGTGGTTCCCAGAGTATTATATTTCCGTGTTCAGTGGTCAACTGGAGACTCACGATAAATCATGGTACGTGTCTAAACATGAGCCGGGAAATAATTAACTCTTGGCGTGGGAATCAGGAAATATTTTACTTCATGCGAACGAATGCTGAATTTTAAGATCACTTGCTGAGAACCGTTGGGAAGACAACGCACGCTTATAAGTTATAGAATAGAAACCTCAACTTACCTCATATCTACAAGTATATTGTGATTGAGTGTAAAACGCTACTAAAGTTCTATTTCTTAAGCTGTGATAAAGTCCTGAGCGGTAAGCAAACTCTCAGTATTCGCTTAATTAGCTAACTCTAATATCAAGGGATTAGTTAATGGATGTAAAGTGTGAAATACTAAATATTGTGGTTTTATTTCTTTACATTAGATTGATAGCTATTTTGCATTTTATGTATTATGAATGTTATTGATGCATTATAATGATGTAAGTACTGGCTGATATGAGAAAGTACTACAAGCTAATTGTATTAGGAATGTGATGAAGCAAACTGTTGTGAACGAGAGAAGAACCATGTTGTTCAAGGAACGAGTGAATGAAATAGCATTCCTCCAATGCAGTCACGCATGGACGCACACGGCCAGGCGTCTGCTTATAACAAAGGTTGACCTTACTGACCCGACCTTATTGTGAGACTACCGCTAGACAGGAATTTGTAAACAAACGGACAGTCGCTTTTAAGGAAGACTGACTGTTATGGTTTCAGGTAAATATATATTTAGGCACCATTCTGAGACGAAATGTCCAGAATGGCTGTAGTTAATATATCTGTATAAAAACAGAAGATTGATTACCTGCATTATCTTCCACAGCCCAGTTGCAGAATCCTAGCCAGTTTCTGGATTTTGATTGCTGTAAATTGTTGCGAGTAAACCGCCTAGTTGCTCTATGCTACAGAGAGAACTAGTGCTTACGTCTCAAATCTGGCGGTGATCACAAGTCAGCAACCCTGTGCAGTATATAGCCCTGAGCAGTCTACAGCTTTAAGCAGTTAACACCTCGTCAGCACCTGAACTTCATAACGCAACTTCACAACCAGGTTAACGGAAAGCCTAGTCATCTCTTGGACTGTTGCTCAACTGAATCATATTCTCCAGTTGGTAATCCCTACCTACTGTGACGCCCAGGAGAAGTCCAAGCAGATAAGTCTACTTAAAACCCAGACCAAAGTCAGAATTCACTCTTCCACGAAATAGCCATAGGAATAAACTTTTCGTCCGTGAGGAAAATAGCCTCTTACTTCTTATCTGAACCAAAGACACTGACAGTTCTAAATTTCCTAGTATTTCTTTTTTTCAAAGTACATGTCAACATTGATTTTATATTTCTACTGTAATTAAAGTAATTATGTACATTCTGTAACTCACCATCATTCTGAGTTTGACTTAGTAGATTGTATGTTCTGTTCAGAAAAACATTCTCAACCCTCTTTGTATTACTTGTTACTATTAGTTCATCTTCAAAAAAGATTTGAGTAAGAAAGAGTTAGTCGTCGCCAGAAAAATACAAGAGTTGGTAGTCTAAAAGGTGAGAGAATCACTGACACCAACCTGTGCCCTTCTGTTAACTCTTTCCCTCAACACTAGCTCACCTCTGTGAAAACTAGTGTCTAAAGGTCTATGTGCTTTCTACACATCTTCCTTACTATAATAAACTCTTTATGCGACAATTGGATTCTCATTCAATGTCAGTTGGAGTGCACAATCAACTATATCTGCGACAGTTGGTTAATACAACACACATTCATTAGTTAAGACATAATTTTAGTTAGGTACATAATTATTTACTATCCTTTCTGACAGTTGACGTTTCTTTAGTTAACTTAATATAATTTTAATGTATTGTATGACATGTAGTATATTGACTGCTTCCTTCGTCAATGTTTTGTTAAAAACATCGTGAGCCGTATGTCGCTTATCGTTAAATTTTTGAAATAATTAAGCGAGTTATGAGATAAAATAAAAAATCCATATAATATATTTTTTTTACTTCCGTCGGTCAGGGGAATGTTACGACAGGGTTTATGATGTTAGCCTCTATTATAGTGAGAATAGTGAGCACTTTTAAAGTTACGCATTAAGGGGTTGAAATGCTATAAATATATATTATGTTTCGCGCTTCACGGTATTGAACGCGAATTTGTATAGTTGTCTAGGTTTATGATGACGTGTTACGTTGGTATGCTAACACATGACAACGTTATAATTGTACCCTTCAGACTCCGAACTTGATCCAAGTCGGACGTATTTTTGATGACTCCCAGTATAGATTGAATTGCGCTGAAGTCCTTTTTGAAGATAGGCTACAGGGTCAGCTATCTTGTATGATGAACAGAATAATGGAGTATTCTTATCGATGATTACTGTTTTCCTGAACTAGGAACAGCAGGGAGTATAAATGTATTATTAATATAATCTTTATCTTCGCCAAAGCGATGGCTATTCAAAACCGGATGATCGACATACGACATCGCGAGTAAATAGTCGGACCTTTTGTCGACAGAGCAAATAATATATATAATAATGTAATGGACTGCGCAGAGGACTCTGATATAACTATTTGATGCAATTGAATTCATATATATATTGCTTGTGAAATAAACATGTACTGTTTTCGTGGACTCCAACAAATCGGATCTTTGTTGATTCAATACAGTGGACTTTATTATATTACTCAACATTCGCGAACACCATCTAAATCAGCACCATAGCTCCAATAAGGACAGATTGAAGATTAAGTAAAGTAAACAGGATAATAATCCATGAACCATCAGTCTTCAATAAAAAGTCTAACGGATCAAAAACAGAAAGCAACAAAAACGGTGGTAACAGGTATGATACTACAAATAATTATTAAATGTTCCAGAAATAGGACAGACAATTCCATTCACTTCAAGATCTGAGAACCAGCGTAGAATCATTGAGCAAAAAGTTACAAGAGTCTACCAAGAACAGGCTTTCAAATACAACTATACAAATTGATGGCTAAACAGCTGAAACAATAAAAGCTCGGAGGGAAACAGGAGTGAAGTAACACTGAACTTGCATTGAAACAGGAGAAAGGCTGAAGTAAATTGAGCAAGCTGTGAAAAGAGCCGTAGAGAGCTATGTTCCATCGAATTGGAAGAAGGAATGAAACGATCAGAAGAGACATTTCCCTTCTCAGTCATGTTGGAGAAAATAGTAGCAAAAGTTATAGAACAACGTAAAAGAGAAATGTGGCTTGGTATGTTTTTTGTTGAGACCTATTCTTCATGGGGAGCTAAAAGGTATTGATGATGATAATGTAAGACCAAAAGTAGAACCAGTTTGGATTCAGAAAAGGAAAAGGTTGAAAGGGATCTCGTTACATGCCCAATGCGGCATATTGAGAATATGAATGCAAAACCCAATCTTTTTTTTTCCTTAACCAGCGGGACTTGGGCTTTCAGCCCTTCGGCCCAATGACATGTCATTGCAAAAGGGCTGAGGGGACAGTCGAGAACAAGGGCACTAAAGAGGCTTAGTGAAACTGCGGAAAAGGCATCATGCTGGCTGTGGAACAACCGCAATCGGCTATGAAACTCGGGACAGTAAACTCTGCGGTACAGAAAACATCAGTAATTTTTCTAAGTTCAAAATTTCGGTGTACTGGTGAAAGGGCTGTAACTGACGGGCAACACGCGGCGTATATTATAAGAGATGTTGGGCACATAATTTCTGTTGCTAGCGCGCAGTGGCTACCCTCGTCGGCTTCGCGCAGGTGTGTCAGTGTCTGTCCCTAGTCGTGGTGTGCGGCGGATCGAACGGAATAATTTGTCTTCTCTTTGTTACTTTCACAATTGCCTCCATGGCTGGCGGAGTTGTGGATATTAAATTTGCTACCAAAGTGAAATGGGTTCATTTTCGAAACAAGATAACAGGAGGCTGAGACACTTGGGAGTCATGACCCAAGTGGGTCGTCCCCCCCCCCCCCCTTTAGAGTGTAAAGGAGTATACAAGGCCGAAACACTTGTTCGACGGGGGGACTGCCTCTGATGATCAGATTGCCTCCTGTTGTATCGATCTGTATAGAGTTTCTTATCATAGTTGCATGGTCAAACCAGTGACAATCGGGAAAAGACCGATGGACTTCTAGAAAGACAGATGACACTGGGAAAGACTAGAAACCGGCTGACCGGGTTAGCACCCCTTAATCTGTTCAATTGCTACAGGACCCAAAAATGATAGATGCCCCCAGGATTCACCGAAAAGGGGGGAGGGGGAGAATGATGAATCCACAGGCGCCTCATTGGAATCGACCAGACCCGTTACACGGACTTCGAGCTCTGAACAACGGCTGGAATTTCCATGTGCCTGTGGTAGGAATTTCTCTACTCAGAGAGAAATGAAAATCCACAGAATGAAAAAGGGGTGTGGGAGCTCATCAGGGGGAGATCAACAGCGCTATGTCTTGACGGGTAAGACGTTAGAAGAACGTAGCCAGGAGTCAATCTACAGTGCTGAGTACATTCAAGTTGATCTGCCTGATGATGATCTCACACACTTCTTGGACGGGAAGAGAGATGCAATCAAGTTTCCACCTGCCAGTGCAAAAGGGCTTTGGGAACAGCTGGACGAAGCCTTGACAAAAGAGCTGGATAACAAGCTGAAGCAGATAACTTTGGAGAAGAAGCTGGAAATCTTCGGCGACATAATTTATCTTCACTGTCGCAAAGTGTTCGGAGTCAGGGAGGCAAGGGAAAGTAACCCATCGCGAAAAAGTAGAAGACAAATTATAATAGAAGAAATCAGGAAACAGAAGAAGCATGTCCGAAAACTGTTGAAGAACGCAGTTGCCACAGAGAAGGAAGGGTTACGACAGGTTTGGGAGCACCTGAAAGGCCAACATAATGCCCTTTGTAGAGCAGAAAGGTTGTGCAGGAAGAGAAGGAAGACTCGAAGGGATAGGGAAAGATTCTTCAGGGAGCCCTTCAAGATTGCCAAAGAACTGTTTGAGCACCCACGGTCGGGTACGCTAAACATCAGGAAAGAAGACATGGAAGAACACATTAGAATGACATATTCAGATGGTCGCAAAGATGAGCCGCTCAGCAGCATGGCAGGCCTTAAATGGCCGAGTAAGCCAGGAGCTGAATTTAACACCAAGCCCCCAACGATGCAAGAGGTAAAAAGCATTGTCCAGAAAGCTCGGTGCAAGTCAGCTCCACGTTCTAATGGTGTTCCATATGTTGTGAATAAGAGATGCCCTGAGGTGCTCAAACGACTGCTCCGTTTACTGAAGAATGCGTGGAAAACCCAGCTTGTAAGCAAGGAATGGAGAAAGGCGAACGGAGTCTACATCCCGAAGGAACAAAATTCCACAGACATCAGTCATTCAGGCCAATATCACTACTACTTAATGTGGAAGGGAAGATATTCTTCTCAGTGATGGCGAAAAGGCTCAATACATACCTCCTGGCAAATGGGTACATTGACACTACCATTCAGAAAGGAGGTATCCCAGGTACACGAGGATGTCTAGAGCATGCCACAATGATCTGGGAAGCAATTCAAAAGACAAAGTTCGGACAGAACAAACCTCCATGTAATCTGGTTGGATCTAGCAAATGCTTATGGATCCGCTCCACACCAGATGTTGTGGCAGGCCCTAGAAATGTATCATGTTGCACAAGAGATTGCAGCAATGCTGAAGCTGTATTTCGCAGGGTTCTCTGTCAGATTTTCAACCAGAGAGTACACAACGAAGTGGATTGGCCTTGAAGTTGGAATTGCGATGGAATGTACCATCTCTACGATACTGTTCGTGATGGCTATGAAGGTAATTGTGACAGGAAAATTGAGCAACCTTGATCGATCCACTTTATTCTCACCGGCACTCCCTCATTCTTTTGCAATCAACTCGATTCCACGTGTGTTTCCCTCGCTTCCTAATTAACATGTAAGCGAAGTACGTGTAAGCCAGGCCTCTTTCGCTATCTGTCTTATTTTCTAGTTTAGCCACGCCTACCTGTCTTTGTTTCAAGCACTATTGATACAGCTATTCATATCTCTAACTGTCTTCCTTTCAAAAAAGGCAGGCCAGGGGCGGCCACCGGTTGTCAGGTTACGACGTCTTTAAAGTTCCAGACTGGTATCTTCTAGCTGTATTGTAAGATTATTAGTGCCCAGAGAGAGAAAGAGAGAGAGAGAGAGAGAGAGAGAGAGAGAGAGAGAGAGAGAGCCGAGATCTGAAACCTCTTATTAACACCTGGTAATAGAACGGACGAAGATCGTTTACGCGGAGAATAAATTTCTTGCTGAAGCGGCAATACGGTCGGCAGAAGTGTAAAATTTAGCTTTGATTCAGGAATTGGCCGAAGAATTCGATCGAGGTGCGATTTTTTGCCAGACATGGGCGAGATTGAGCCAATTTAATATATATAGGCATCTCTTAAAATTCAGGTATCAGTAGCGCCAGAGATTTTGAAGAAAGTACCTAGCTCGCATAGGAGAGCCATATTACCATTTTGGACTTACTTATACGTGGAGATTAATTCACTTTTTCTGTGCCTGCGGTAATAATATATTAGAGTTTTGAGTGATTTAATTGTTAACGTGTTTCCTTTATATTTCACTGGGATTTTTGGTCTGTGTTAATTAAATAACGTATGTAATGGTGTGTGAGGCTTGTTAATATGCTGTAAAGGAGTGTGGGGCTTGTTAAGATGCTGTAAACGGGTGTGAGGCTTGTAGGGATGCTGTAAATGAGTGTGAGGCTTCTTAAGATGCAGTTAATTAAATAACGTATGTAATGGTGTGTGAGGCTTGTTAAGATGCTGTAAAGGGGTGTGAGGCTTGTTAAATAACGTATAGCAAAGTTTACCAGCTATAAACGTAAAATTAATTATTCGCGATTTCCCAAGTAAGAGATACTATAAATTAATTAATAGACACTAGGCGGTGGATAATTTAGAGAACGCGATTTATTTTCTATTTTAATCTGGTGTAAACATTTAAGTGACTAGTGATCATATCTATTGCTAAAAGCGATGAGATTAGCTAGACAACTGTGGGTTTTTAATTTAATTTAATAAGAGAGTGCTTAACGAGTCATACCTAAATGTGTGTTAGATTAGGATTGATAATATTGTTAAAGCGTTTATTTTTTTCTTCCTATATAATCCAGGCTGATCAAAACCTTGCGATCCAGCGTTTTTTTATGATCTGATGTTCCTATCAGCATCCAAATAATTTTTGTTATTGAACATCTTCATGTTGTGACCCTGTGCGGTCCACCTTCTCTATGTATGACGAGAAGCCAAATCAAGAAAACAAACAATATTAGATAAATTTTAACTGGTACGGAACATTCCCAGAATACAACTTTGTTCATATCATAATATATTATCAGTGTGCTAAAGCAGAAAGTCAGTACTTTTCATCTGACCCTTGACAGGAGTTTTTTTTATCGGATTTATTCAAGAATACTCGCTGTTCATATTCAGCTCCCACCTCAACGGACAGCAGATTATTATCATTTAACATTTGTTTTTCCCATCACGTCACCGAGTGTCAGTCACCTGAGACTAGGAAATGATCTATTTAAAAATCAAACTCACACATGACTAGACCCCACTGGAACAATATTTTACCACATTAATACCCAGGACAGTGCCACCACAATAGAAACACTTATCCAAAGCAAATACCTGCAGCGAAAAGGAATAATATCCAGGCAGTCACTACTAACGCATCAATTGCAGCGACTCCCCCGAAAAAATAGCAGTCAGCTCATCGGATAGTCTGGGGCTGCACTTGACTCTGAATGTGACTGATTAGTTTTAATAACTGCTAGTGTTTAAATTCCGAGGAATGTATGCAGCGTCAACATTTGGTAAGCAAATCTGAAAGTGGGTCACTGTATTGTCTGTGTGAGAGAACGCATATAAAGATACTAATTTTATGTTACTACTAACCTACCAATCTTCTTTTATTTATCTCTCACTAATCTGAGTTTTTTTCTTCTCGGGATAGGTTAAATTAACACATTAACTACCGCAAGCGCTGTCAGCGGCTCACAAAATAATCACATTTGGACCGCAAGCCGCTCAGAGCGCCAATCTAATTTAAGTAATAAAATGAATGAAAAATGTACTGAAACACTCTCTGATCTGGTTCGAGATTTCATTTTGCCACCGGAAAACAAATTCCCAAAGCATGGTTGTTGTAGAACGATGGAAAATTGATATTATCTTCATATTTTTCAGCGTTTTGGGTTAGTTACCAAATCGTGTAAAACTGTTTACCGTGGCAACTAGTGATAGGACTACAAAAAATGCGTGTACATCTCGTCTAACGGCTGAATAGGATAGAAACGTGTTTCAACAATTGACTGATAGATCTAGTGACGAGGACAAGAGTGAAAACGGTGTGCACATTGATTGAAATTGTGATTTTGATAGAGATGGGGCGCAAGCAGTTATAATTGTGAAAATATCGCAAGTCGTTGGCCATTGGAGGGCCGTTTAATAGCAACAACCTCTATTAGAGTTACAACCGGTGTTTATTGTAATAGTACATTCATTTATCTTTAAAATGACGTGTAATTCATAAAAATCTGTAAACAATTACGAAAACTACAGCTTACTTTGTGCAAACACCTACAGGATGAAAATGGGAAAAAAAATTTAATTCGGCCACAGTGTGTTTTTTAATTCGGTAGTTAATGTGTTAAGGACTTAGTCTTACCCGTCCTGACTATTCCCTACTCTCATGGTTAATTAATTTGATCTTCTTTTGGGCTAATTACCTCTCTGTTGGGATTTTTCCTAGTTTCCTATACAAGAGGGAGGCCTATTAGATTATATTTTCAATTCTTGTCTGTAAACTATAATTCATTGATGTAATGATAATGCTTGTCTTGATGTTGTGATATTTCTAGCAATAATAAAACACAATAAACCTTAAGGTATAGTGTTGGTCAAACCCCTGCTTATATATATATATATATATATATATATATATATATATATATATATATATATATATATATATATATATATATATATATATATATATATATATATATATATATATATATATATATATATATATGTGTTATTCATAGTTTGCTTTCACGTCTGCACGTAGTGTTATGTGTCGCATATTTTGTGTACTTAGTGTTGGACTTGACTGATAGGTGTTATTGGACGGTGTGAGTTATGTGAGTGTATGTATTGCTACCATCATTTTTTAATTTGTTGGGTGCTATTAGTTATGGCGACCTCACTTTGCTGTTAAAAAGGAATTTGTCCAATGTAGACATTGGCTTTGGTATTAACCATGGACCACACTTTTAGTGTTAAATTGCCTACCCAATGGCAGAAACCTGGGTGCTATACTAGTTCTTACTTACCGTGAAATTTGATGTTACCATATTTCACTCTGGTGATGTTATACTCACACAACGGGAATAATGAAAACTTTGTTTCCATTATTTTTGTGGGGGGAGGGGAGAAATGTTATGATTAAAATTCATAACGATTGTGTCGATAATATGGTTAGCTCGACAGGGCTCCTTGTTTGTTTATTTTATACGGAGTCACTTATTAATGCAGGCAGTGACGTATGCCGATATAGTTTATTTGGCAGACGCAAAACTAAAAATTCAGAGGTGAGGATATCGTCTGCTGGGATCTTCTACCATTGTGTGTCATGGCGAGTGAACGCATGTGTTTGAGCTGCGGAATTTAGATATATATCCTTGTGTTATTCCATCACTAATGCATCAGGATCTTCTGTGAGGTGTATCTAGTTATCTGCATTTACAGGGAGTATAGTTTCTCATGGTCGAGTGTGAATATATATTTAAAATGTTGAGAATGAAAAGGACAGTGTTCCAGACATGAACGGACTGCCTAAAGTTATATCGACGACTGCATATAATATGCCATTTGTATATTGGCCTGAACTGTATTGAATTTGGAGCAGCGTGAAGTTTTAATGAAAATGTATACTGTCCATTTCGTCCATTGTGGCTCAAATAATTCGAACTGATGTTGGCTTGTTTCGGTGTCTGATACGTTTACTACCCTAGAAGTGAACATGGCCACAGGAACCATCCTGTCACTAAATATTAACATTAAAAATATAAAAGACACGTAACACTTCGCCAGAGTGAAAACTAGATTCATAATTCCTAATTGTTATCCGGACCTTTTATTGGAGAACCAGATAAGACTTATAAAGCACAGGAAATCTGTTTCAAATTTTAATAAGGAGTACCGGTACTAGGTAACTGAAAACCCACGGAGTCAGTGGCGACAGGACGATTCTCCAGCAGCTTCAGAGCAGAGGCAGAGGCCTTGAAAATTGCAGCAGAGGTTATATTGACAGAAGAAAGCACAGAGAGACAAGTTGCTTTCTTTACTGATGCACAGTCAGTAATTGCATCGTTGAAAAGCCAAAATAATACAGACCTGGATGATCTCAGAGTAGTGCTCCACAAACTTTGTCAACGATTCAAAAGTGTTGTGATTCAATGGATCCCATCTCATTGTAACATCGCCGGCAATGAAGAGGCTGACAGAATGGCAAAAGAAGGTTCACATCTACCTCAGCCTGATGCAAGCATAACTTTTGAGGAGGCAAAGAGTCTTATCAGAATCAGTTACAGAAACAAATGGAATGTAGAACATCCAGGGCACACACAGAATGATGCTTACTACCAGCTCCACAGAAGAGAACAAGTGGTAATCTTCAGACTCCGCACTGGCCACAACAGATTGAGATACCATCTATTCAACAAGCTAAAGATAGGAACTACCGATCAGTGTAACTGTGGCACTGATAAAATGACTGCTGAACATCTGCTTCAAAGTTGCCCCTTATATGTGGTACAGAGAAAGTGCATATGGCCGACGCCAGCTCCTTTCGTGGAAAAGCTTTACGGGGATTCAAATAGCCTCAAACTGACTACTGCTTTCTTTGAGAACATTCAAGTGGACGTCTGAGAGTGTACGAAGAAGAAGAAGAAGGGTGTTCCCGTATATTTACGGCCACCACGAATGTTATGTCCTTTTTTTATGTGACCACTACAAATGTTAAGGTGGGATTTACGTATGATATGTAGGAACGTAACAATCTCCTTGATCTGTACTGTTGTAGTCCGTCCGACCTGGGCCAAGCAGCTTTGTTATGCATGAATAGCTCACCAGGCGTTGAGGCGCTGAAAGGGTGTCATGTTGATATTCGAACATCAGACATTTCTTGTATGTAAGGTACTCGAAGATTGTATGGTTGACCAGTGAGGTGGGTGTGTAGAGACACGAATGCGTATAGGATCTTTGAAATGTAAACAAGGCACCCACTCACTCACATGCAGTAGTCAGTAATTGTAGAAAACTGCTGGAACTTTCAACCATTTAATTACGTGACACAATGACATCAACAGGTACAGTCAAATGGACGAGAATCAAGACACATCATGTATATTGGATATGACTGGCAAAACATCTGGTAAATAAAGCTTGAACCACTCATCTATAAGGACGTTATCGACAATGGTCTGTCCTGTAACAACTGTTCATAGGTGGTAATAATTAATAACATCGAACATCATCAGTTCCGTATAGCTCATAGGTATGATGCTAATAACGCTGGCTTGACAACCCATTCTTTTCCTACTGTAACTCAGCCCCCCCCCCCCTTCCCCCATGACTGAACGCGTCAGGTAGTATAAAAAAAATAGGGTTAGGTTTAGAATTAAGTTTATGGTTTAAGGATTAGGGTTTATGAATAAAAGTTACCTGCTAAAACCTAAACTTCCAATTCTCTAATCCCCTACTTCTAACCCATAAACCCCTAACCCTATCCTAACCCTAATAACCTCTAAACCTAAAACTCTAATCCTCTAATCTTTAACCACACCCATCCAGCCCTATCCTAACCCTAATTATATACATATATATATATATATATACACACATAGTCCTTAAACAAATATAGTTGCTTAATATGGAAGTCTGTGAACTTGATAATACAGTCAAGACTTTATCTGGCTTCACCTTTCAGGTACTTATTCTTCTGCTCAAAGTTATAGGCCGTAATGACGGGCCTTATAATGGTTGATAAACAACTGTACATTTTTCCATAGGCATGTATTATCTTTCATGCTGAAACGTACCGCCATCCTGCGGGTTTCATAACAATATATGGTTATTGTGCTTCTATAAAGTACTTCAACGAGTAGACCTAACTGGCTACGTCAAGCACACATAATGGACTCTGGATCACAAGAACTGTGAGCGCTACTTACAGGTTCATACTAAATGTTCTGCAAACTTTGCGTAATAATAAAGTAATTTTACCTTGGACAGAATTCCAAACACTACACAAATAACACCTGTCGTCATTCCAGACGAACAGAATAACTCTGGGGAAATCACTAATATGACAAGACTATCTTTTCCCCAGATAATGCAGAAGAAGAACAACGGACATCTTCGTCCGGCAGAAACCAGCTCATAACTCACAGACGGAAGTCTGTTCGGTTCGCGCTAAAAGCTAGCGCATGCGTAGACAGAACAGATTTGAGAACAGTTAACTATCCCGTCTTAAGAAAGAATAAACACAGGGAAGGTAACCCCTAATCAACCTGTGTCAGGGAGTTAACATACAGTTCTGTACCTTCGATTATCAAAAATATAAAATAGATTTACATCTTCTGGAACCGACAAAAATGACGGTAACAGACTACCACCCCCTCCGGATAAAAAAAAGACACATTTTTTTTTTGAAATACATCAATGAGCGAGATGCAACAAGCTCATAACGCATGAATGATGCGCCGATGAAAGGATCAATAAATATAATGACATAATGTCAGACCCAGTCAACGCACAATAGCGCGTCTAGTGAGAACAAAAGTTCACTTCACAAAATAAGAGAAAATATTTTCTCCAAGTAAAATATATCCGGGAGGTACCTGTTACGGTAGTTTTATTGATATCGTGTGCTAGAGTTGGCAGTGCGCATTTTTTAGGGTCAATAGAATTAATATAAATTGATTTTTATACTTCACGGATTAATGAACGCGAAATACACGGTCAAATTATGACGTGTTAGCGTCGATAAGGTCACGCTTCGTGACTTAGTTACTGGACCCTTGTTACGTTGTCCGTCAAGCCGTGAAGTCGTGTTTTTACCTCCTTCCAAGGTTGATAGGCTTTGCTAATAGCCGTATTTATGTAATTTGATACCAGGACTCAGGGTCAGTCCATATAATATTATATATAAGTGAATTCATAAAGGTTTATGATCTTTCATAAATAGTTTGATTATTTTCGTCAAGACATCATGCGCTCACTTCTGGCTGTCTGGATCCCAGCAGCGCATGTACATAGCCATGATGGTCTGTTGACATGAATTCAATATGACACGGACGGAATAGAATATCTATGCAAGTAAATTTCTGTATGTGAATATTGTACCTGTATGACTGTCTTCGTATATGAATTGTTAATAAACTATGGACTCCAATTTGAAGACTTATCTACGTCGATACGTTAAGGCTGTTTTGCTGCATTGACAATGTTGATTAGTATTACATTGAAGAACTCTTCCGATGAGAAGATTTATAATATCATAATGAGCTCCGAAAGGAACGAATGTCTTCTTGGACAGTCAACACATAATGAGTCCATATAACGGTGACCCTCATTTGAAGATTATAAACGAACGAAGCACGCATTCGCGATTCAACAAAATACTGAACCAGCTCTGAACATACCTTAGCAGCTTTATGGCCTTATCAGTACCATCAAATAAACATCTGGCGATGCTAACAAAAATCACATACATATAAAAAAATTGCAATGTTATAGTAACGCGAATGATAACATATCTTGCAAAGTCATACAAACATATCTATAAAAGTATCATGTTATATAATGACTATCATCTAATGGATGGACATAATCAAAATTTGTAAAGTTATTCTATATATACATGTGACAATTCAAGTGTATACTCTAACAAAATAGAAGATGACATCCACAAAGTATAAATCAATTCTGTATGTCTTAGATCATGTAAGCAGCATCGTCATGATTCTCAAAAGCACTCCGTACCTGGTACTAGTTTGCGCTGAGAACAATATAAATAACACAATTAGCAACATGCTATAATGTACTATAATTACTAATACATGTTACATGTGGCCGCATTAATTTTTTTTCGACCTTTATATTATGTCAACTCAACCTTCTCCATTACACTAAAGATGGTAAAAGAGAAAGAAAACAATTAATTTACCACTCTAAGTTGACAACAAATGTGTTAATATATATAGGTATAGTGAAGAGACATTATGTCTAGCAGTGTATCAGGAAAAGCTAGGACACAAGTCTTAAATGGACTCATGTGGGCATCTAGACAGTCTGTCTGCCATCACATTATCCAGACCACGGATAGCTCGCACCGTGAAATGAAAAGGTTGAAGAGCAATAGCATATGGAGTAGATCTCGAGCTCTTCAAATTCTTACACTGAATAGCTGTAAGGGCTTTTTGGTCTGTTTCCACAATGAAATGCGCACCAAGAAGGAATCTTTGTAATTTAAGGATTGACCAAACCATAGCCAACAACTCACGGTCTAAAACCGAGTAATTCCTTTCTGACGCATTCAGTTTCCTAGAAATATACATTACAGGATGCAGAGTTCTTGAATACTCTTGCATTAGTGCCGCTCCGATCCCTGTGGATGAGGCGTCACTACGAAGAACAAAAGTCTTATCAGCAATAGGTAGCCTTAAGATAGGTGGGGATGAGAACAAATTCTTAATCTGATCCAATGAAGCTTGACATTCTTGAGACCAGCGCACCATGTTAGGAGACCCTTTCTTCAATAGGGTTGAGAGTGGTGCCATGATAGAGGATAGATTCTTAATGAATCTTCCGTAGAATTGTATTAATCCCAAAAGACTACGTACTTGTTTCTTTGTTTTGGGCACAGAGATATTTAATATCTTAGAAATGTTTTGGTCCTCTGTCTTCAATAGACCATGACCAACTCGATGACCCAGGAAAGAAATTTCACTAAACCCAACAAAGGCAGTCAAATTATGCTCGCGTAGAGTTGACAGTAATTCATTTAACCCCAAATAGTGATCTTCCCAAATATTACTGAAAAGACAGATGTCATCTAAGTATGCAATGACATCTGAACGATATGAGAGAATTCGACGCATCATGCGTACGAAAGTAGCCGGGGCGTTCATAAGCCCGAAAGGCATAAAATTCCACTGAAACAAACCCCTAGGTGTTGAGAAAGCAGTGAAAGGTTTGGCGTGTTCAGTTAACGGAACTTGCCAATAGCCTTTTGACAAGTCAAGCTTAGTAAAGAATCTAGAGTTAGAAAATCTAATAAGTAGATCTTCTAATAAAGGCATAGGTTCAGCATCGAACTTCGTAACTTGGTTTAATTTGCGATAATCTACGCAAAGGCGTATGTTATTGTCTTTCTTTCGAACAATAACCATGGACGAAGAGTATGCTGAGGTGGATGGTTCAATTATCTTTAATTGTATCATTTCATCCAATTCTTTCTCGACTTGTGCTTGAAAATGAATAGGAATAGGATATGGTCTTACTCTGATCGGAGTATGATCAGTAAGTATAATGTCATGCTCAATGACATGTGTGTGTCCAGGAATGTCGGTAAGGACATCCTGAAATACTTGTAGCGTTGAAGATATTTGTCGCTGTTCTTCAAAAGACAAATTAGAAGAAACAGTGACGTTTCTCCATGATTCCGTAGAAGTAAGTGGAATCATAGGAAGAGGTAGGTTAACATCTGAAAAAGTAGTTTCCTCATCCTGTATAACCGACAGGGATGAGATATGACCTTGTTGGACTGGAGAATCGTCCGTCGCCTGAAAAATAGGCTGGAAATAGTCTGGTCGCTCATGATATTCCGTAAACATATTTATATGGAAGGTTTTATGCCTTCCATCAATATCGACAGCATAGTCGACATCGGAAATCTTCGAGACTATAGTATATGGACCTTTCCATGTAATAAGCAGTCTGTTCTCCCTAGAAGGAAGTAAAACAAACGCTTTGTCTTCAGGACAAAGTTGACGTAGGCGTCTCTTCTTATTAGCAAATAGCCTTGCCTTTTCCTTAGCAAATTCGGATGATGAAGTTGCTAGCTTGCATACTTCAATAATTTTCTTTCTGAGAGCAATGACATACTCATATGAAGATTGTGTGTCATTTTCGATATTATCAGCAGTTATAAGATCATGCAGCCAAGACATAGGGCCGCGCAATCGCGCGCCAAAGACAAGTTCAAAAGGAGAAAATCCTGTATGTTCGTTGGGGACCTCACTATAGGCAAAGAGAGCCGCGGGTAGGACCCTGTCCCAATCCTGAGGATGATCCTCAGGTATCTTACCCTGTAAGTTCTTGAGTGTCCTATTAAGACGCTCAACTAACCCATTAGACATTGGGTGATAAATACTACTCAGAGATCTCTTAATGTGCAGAGTAGACATTACCTACGACATTGTCTCTGATATCAATTGTGTGCCATGGTCTGACAATATTTCCCCAGGAAAACCTAAACGAGAAAATATAAGCCAAAGAGCGTCTGCGATATCAGCAGTGGAAATGCTCTTAAGAGGAATAGCCTCTGGCCAACGCGTGCACATATCAACGCACGTAAGGATAAATTGATGTCCCCTGGCCGATTTAGTCTTAAAAGGGCCAATGATATCTATGGCCATCTTCTGAAACGGCCGGATGGGAATGTCTGCAGCCTGAATAGGCGCAGCATGCCGTGGACCTCTAGACTTTACCTCTTGACATATTTTGCAAGACAGGCAATAAATTCGTATGTCTTTATTGACAAATGGCCAAAAGAAAGATCCCAGAACTCTCGATTTAGTTCGGGAAAAACCCATGTGTCCAGCACACTGAGAATCGTGTGCATGTTGAAGAATTAAAGCTCTCATACTTTTGGGCATGAGAATTTGAGAATTCATAGTCGCGTCTGAGTGTTGTACCATACGCACTAGTATACCATTCTTCATAGTGATGTATGATTTGCGATTTGTATTCTGATTCGAATCACCGTTTTTAGCGAGAAGAAAGAATTTCTTTAAAGAAGGGTCTTTTTCTTGTAGTTTCACAAACGAGTCATGCGAAATCTCCAAGTGATCATCTTGGCTAACTACTTCATTAACTTCAGTAGAGGAAGTTTGAGGAATACGAGCTTGTGCTCTTGTTACCACTGCATTGGCTGTTTGCATATTCTGTTCTTCCCAGGCAGCAATTTGTTGCGGGGTGCATTCCTTAACCCAGTGAATACGCCCGATTATAAGATCCGCAATAGGGTTAGGTAGAAGACATGCGTGGACATCTCCCGTAAAGAAAGGAGTAGCAATGTGAATAATAGCGGTCGAGTACTTTTCAACTGTGCCATCAAATGTTACACATTTAACTATTTTCGCCGTGGCACAGCGAGGATCTATAAGCGATTGCTTAACCCCAATAGTAGTGCATCCAGAATCAAATAAAAATGAAACTGGATTACCATCCACGAGACCTCTATGCAAGATAAGCGATCCTCTCCCGTCATGCGCAATTGCAGCAGGGAGAGCGGACAGAGGGTGAAAACAACTCAAAGTAGTTACCGTGGTTGGTTCAAATAATGTTGAGCATTGGGTGCATTTAGATGCTCTCCCAAAGTTAAAAGCTGCACAAGTGACAGCATTAGAATTTTTATTCTCGTTCACCTGATTATTAACACCATGAGACTCTTTTTGCACCGAGTTTCCCTGGTGATGTGATCTCTTTTTCTTGTACTGCGATCTACCACGATTATTATTCCCTCTGAAATTATATCATAGTTTGATCTACCTTGATTATTATTTCCTCTGAAATTATCATAGTTTTATCTACCTTGACCACCGCTCCGGTTCGAATCCCAGTTTCCATAATCACTATTGTCATTACCCCAATTTTTTTTTTAATTTAAAAAAAAAAAATTACCCCAATGATCATAGTGTTTACCCGTTTGGTTACGATGCCCCCGCGAAGGATAGCCTTGAAAGTGTCTATAGTGACTACCTCTCCGCAAATTTCCATAATTATAGGACCCGAAATAACGAGGACTATCAGATCGCCTCCAGTTCTTTGAAGAAGACCCATTATGTGATGGGTTACCTTGATTCTGATCATAATTACGATTGCTCTTCTTATTGAAGTTGTGTTGAGCACCCTGGAATTTATTCATAAAGTTAGGGCCATATGGTGCTGCAGAAGCAACCGGCAATTCTTCTTTCACCCTAGCATTGCTAACAGTAGCATGGGGATGTGCAGTTACATACTGGCAACAATATTCTTCCATGTCTTTTATGTCTTTCGGTTTACGCTCATGAATAAAAGCAAGGAAAGACTCATTGACCGATGACATAACTTTATGTCGAAGTAATAAGTCCATAAGGGCTTCATATGTTTTTTTCTGTTTTAGACAACTCAATCCAACGTGTGAATGTAAGACGAATCTTAGTAATAAAGTCAGAGAACTCTACTCCAGTTTCTGGTAGCATTGTCTTAAAACGAAGACGATAATCTTCTTCTTTTAATTGATATCTCTTAAGTAATGTTGCCCTGACAACATCATAATTAGTTCTAACAGTTTCCTCTACTGCCATTACAGTACTCAATGGTTCACCTGAAAGTAACCCCATCAGTTGTTCGACATATTGTTTCTTATCTACCTTATGCGCTACGCATGTTAATTGGAATCTATCCAGGTAGAAGGTTATGTCGTCCTTAAGAGGGTTGAAAGGAGGTAAATTAACCTTATAAGTATTCTCCTTTATCTTACCCGAAGTTGATTGAGGAGCACTCATATTCATCACCTTTAATTTCTCCAACTACAAAGCTAATAGTTTTTCCTCATGTTCCATTTGTGCTTTCCTTTCCTCAGCAGCAGCTTGAAGTTTTCTCTCCTCAGCAGCAGCTTGAAATTTTCTCTCCTCAGCAGCAGCCTCAGCTTGAAGTTTTCTCTCCTCAGCAGCAGCTTGAAGTTTTCTCTCCTCAGCAGCAGCTTCTCTGTCTAATCTTTTATTTTCAGCTTCAGCAGCAGCTTGAAGTTTTCTCTCTTCAGCTTCTCTTTCTTGCTGTATTCTTCTATCTTCAGCTTCTCTGTCCAACTGCATTTGCATCCTTTTCTCTTCAGCCTTCTGTGCCTTGGCATATTGAGCAAGTGCAAACTCTTCCAATTTGTCACCAGTTTTGCCAAGGGATTTCCCTTGCTCAATAAAGACATCTAATGTAGACATCTGTGGTGGATTTGATGTTATGAATTGTTGTTATGTAGTATATTTGTATTAAATGAGATTAGCCTTGAAGGTCCCTGAATTTACCCAATAGTGTTGTGAACTTTTCAGGGTACCTTTCCGATACCACCCCTTTTATCTAATTCAAAATGTATTTTTATTATTATATTAGATGACTTCGTTTAGTGTCTAGGGTTATGAATGTAGAGTGTAATGTACAAAAATCAAAAAACATATAAACAAATAGTTTATTATTCCCAACAGCACACAGTACTACCACAATAACATACAAACGACACTTTAAAAGGCTATCTTATTTAAGACTGTGGTTGAATTTTGTGTAAATATGATTTTTACAATTTTATTATCCTGATTCTAATTTATTTGGAATCAGGATTGACAATTTAAAAGTGAAATCAAAATAATCATTTACATCAGTCAAATAGCACAATAGATCCTCTGTCCATACATAAAATACTTTTTAATATACGTCTGTAGTGTTCTCCTACTTTAAGGTAATACTGGTAGTACCACTAGGTTGTTGTTTGAAATCATACCCTTTTAGTAATGTTTGTTTCTATTTGTCACTTGTGGAACTATTAAATATTTGTCCCAGTTTATTCACGGTCACTTTTTATATTTCTTCTTTAATTCTGGTAGTTTAGCTCTCAGGTGCCGAACGAGAACTTATCTTGGCAGTAGAATATAGGTTGAAACTTTCCTCTGCTCGCTTGACAATCTGTTCCCTGTTTGATAGGCAATGGCCACTAGCATGGGCTCGCAGTAAACAGGCAGAGTCCTGAATCAATCAGTTTTCAAGCGTTTGGTACCACATTAACGTCAGTACCCAGGACCTCTGAAATGTGAAGGTTATGCATCCTTCTTAATACCTAGCATCACTAATAGTCCACATTCTAGGACAGGTACATTACAAACAAACAAAAAGGGTCATATCCTTATACAAACCTATGCCACCATTTTCTTTTGATGTGACAATGTACACCAGTATTCCTTTCCCTACTAGTTACAACGCCACTGCAATTCCAGCTGTAATCTCTTCCATATAATAGGATAGGTGTTATGCTCCTTTATGACAATCATACATATTCTTGTAGTTTTACACCTCTCTGACAGTCTATTACATGGTGGATCAATCTTTAGGCTTTGCCTCATGTTCGCTATAGACCCACTCATGTCCAGACATATATTATTATTTCACATTCAATTTTTATATAAAATACATGTTAATAAATGTCAATCTTACCACAATTTTTTTTCAATGAAATACACAGAGACGATGACTGACACAGTTTCGATCTGTTTTGTTGTCCAGGCTGCCCAGAAATTGTATTTGAAAGCACAGCCTGATCTCATCGATCGCTGGTGAAAATTTTTAAAGAAATGGCGTCCCCCCTAACGCTTGTTCTGACAATATCGACTCAGTTGGCGAATCACTTTTAATATTACAAGGGTAAACAGTCTTTCAAAAAATATCATTCAAACTTTTCTACGTTACTAGGCTATTTATGTTTATTCAAAGGTCAGCCAATAATATTTCGTCTCACTTCAAATGCCACCCAATCGGATTCACTGTACTATCCTAGCCTATCTGTCACCTACTTTTTTCCCAAAATATGCGATCCAATCTAAGCAGATATGACCTGACCTGACAGTATCTCTGATCTCTATGTATGGTTTTATCATTATTTGATTAGTTAAGGGACTATTTAGATAACTAATAACATATTCTTGGTCAGCAAGTCTTCAGGTACACGAATCTACGATTTTTAAGGGGCTATGTGGGTTGGTTCAAAATTCTATCTTTTTTTCTATGTTAGTTGTTTATTTTTAAACTACCTCTCGTTCACTCTTTTTCCATGTAATATCAAGCTAAATACGAGAGCTTAGGTCATTCATAATAAGAGCTAAACATGTTTCCATGACCGTAGTGTATACATTTCTAACTTTTTCATCGTATTGGGGAAACCCCTAAGACAAGGCTTGCCCCTGTGCTACAGTTGGCTTTTAGTTTAAAATCAATGCGAAACGAATTAGCATTTCATCTATCCTTGCCCCTCCTCGTTCCACTATGCATTTTAGGCAAATATTTCCTAGAACTAGGAAAAGTGGGTGTTTATGTCAAGGACGAATTTGAAAAATTGGGTACCGTTTTGTTCGGCTATTCGTTAGCAAATAATAATCTGAAGGCGTAGGCGACACCAACCGTTCTAGCAGAAAATTCTTTTTGTACTTTCTTATCTTTGCCTTTATGCCCTATACTGTTATATATTAATTTATATATTGTATTTAGAAATCACTACACATTTTCCCCCTTTATAACAGACGATCATATGTCAGTTCCTACTTCTAAATACACATAGATGAATTTACTATATATGCCTGGTGACTACTCTGATGTTCGTCATAAGGATGTCTGCTTAAAAAATCAGCGCCGACATTGGTTTTTCCGGGAATGTACTCTATGGTAAACTGGAATGGTTGTAGGAGCAAAGACCAGCGTAATAATCTAGCATTTTCATGCCTTGCTTGTGACAGGCACACGAGTGGTTTATGGTCTGTCTGAATCTTAAATGATTTTCCATAAAGATAAATCTGGAACTTTTTTATAGCCCATATGACTGCCAGACATTCTTTTTCACTTGTTGAATATTTTTGTTCTGCTGTGTTCAACTTACGGCTAGCATAAGCTACTGGGGTTAATTCCCCATCAAGTGAATTTGATCGTTGTAATAGACCTGCACCCAAACCGATATTACTAGCATCCGTACTCACTATGAATTCTCTACTCAAGTCAGGTAATTTCAAAATAGGCCTGCTTGTGAGCTTTTCTTTCAATTCTTGGTATGCTAATTCACACTGCGCTGTCCAAATAATTCTATCAGGATTTCCTTTGCGCGTTAAATCAGTCAATGGAGCACATATGGAGTTAAAGTTTTTAATATACTTTTGGTAGAAACCACATAATGAGACAAAAGATCGCACATCTTTTTTTGTTTGTGGTCTTGGTGCTCTTTTTAACTTCTCCAGGTTCTTGGGGTCAGGGGTCATGTTTCCCTGATGTACTGTGTGTCCCAAGAATTCTAGCTCTTTACATCCAACACAGCATTTCGTCGGTCTAGCTGTCAAATTGGTCTCTCTCAGTCGATCAAACAACATATTCAGAGAGTTAATGTGTTCCTCAAATGTTTCTGTTGCTATGAGAATATCATCCATGAAGTTGGTGATGCATGGATTCTTCAGGGGATCCAGTAACTTTCTCATCATCCTCGAAAACACACTCGGTGCATTTTTCAGCCCGAATGGCAACATATTAAATTCATAATGTCCTTCCGAGGTGCTAAAGGCTAAATAAGGGTTGACTTCCGGCTTTACTGGAATCTGATAGTAGCCTTTGCTCAGATCCACTTTAGAGAAATATTTAGCTCTATTCAGCCTGGCAAACAGCTGATTTGTATCAGGTAATGGATCCACCTGACCTTCTGTGACAGCATTCAGTTTCCTGTAATCTATACACAGTCTGTGTTCTCCAGAGGGTTTTCGCAACAGAACGACACTGGAGCTGTAGGGAGATTCACTGTGCGAGATAATCCCTTCTCTCAACAGATAATCTATCTCCTCCCTTAAAGCTTTCTCCTTAGCGAACGGAATCGAATAGGCTCTCATACAGATTGGTGTTGGGTCTATGAGTTTCATATCATACTCCAATAAATTTGTATGCCCCGGACGGTCCATTAACACATCTGTATGATTATTCAGAACCTGTTGAACCCTCTCCCTCTGATTTTCCGTTAAGTGTGTGCTGATTTTTACCTGTGCAGCGGTTTCACAGGGATGTAAAGGATATTCATGAGAAGTGAGTGGTTCCTTTCTCATCTCCATTGCAACAGACAAGGTCAGTAGGTGTGTCTCTTCCTGGTTTTTTTCTGTCCAGATATTTCTTCAGGAGATTCACATGATAGATTTTCTCTTTCCCTCTCTTATCTATCTTATAATTTGTTCTAGACACCTTCTCTAGAACTGTATATGGACCTTGCCATCCAATTTGCAATTTATTCTGGCTGCCGGGCAGTAGAAGGAGCACCTTCTCTCCCACAGCTAATTCTCGATCCTTCGCTTTCTTATTGTAATAGGCAGCATGCTTTTTCCTGGCTTGTCTTAAATTTTAATTGGCAAGTTTCCAGCCAGTTTTAAGACGAGTGGTCAGCTCGTTCACATATTGATATGATGAGGTAATATTTTCTTCTGCCTTTTCATCGGTCCAGGTCCTTAACAATGCTACATATGGACTTTTAAATTTGTTGACCTGTTTTTCCAGGCACCGGTATGGTCTCTTCCATTGGAAGCATTATAGTGAGGACTTTTCTTCCTAGAATCATCATTCACAAATCGACCACTACCAATTTTTCTCTTGGGGTTTTCTCCCCACTTTAAATTCCTTGTGAGAGATCTTCTCTCTCTTTTATTTTCACCCAGTTCACACGATTCCGACCGAGGGATTGTCGGTTTATCCTGGGGTAAAACATTTCTTTGTACTCGTTGCATTGTGGCCATGGTAAAACATCCAAGTGAAGACTGTCTGTGAAAAGGGGGCTCCCATTCCACTTTGTCTACATTATTAATTTTATTTTTCTTTCCATTGTCAGGCCTAAGTTTGCCCCGTGGCGTGTCTAGGTCCTGATCAATTTTCCCACTTGTGGGTGTTCCCTCATGTAAAATGCCACATGCTTCTACAAAATTCTCAATGTCAATCATTTCCTCGGGCCAATAATAATTTTGAGCAATCTTTTGGATGATGGTACCTATTTTCTCATGGTCCCCATCTTTCCCAACATGTAAGCTCCTTATTACCTCTGCCCTATACTTTTTAGGAAGTACCAGCTGTCCCTGACAATTGGATCCAGTTCCAGCCTTCCTATATATCAGTTTGTTCTTCATATAGAAGTCTCCTTTGCCTGGAGGTGTATGACATTGGGACAATTTCTTAAAACAAGGCTTGAGGGTCTTATCCCCAGCCTGAGCCTTCCTCATCTCATCTGGAGGGGTATTTATCAGATTATCCTCCTCCTGTTTAGACTGTGATCTGGTCTGAAGCGTGGCCATGTACACAGGTCTCTTTTTACACACTTCGGTGTTATGGTTGTCCATCCGACACCAACTACAATATGATCTACCGGTTCTTGTGTGATAATTCACCGGCGATGAAAATTTTTGAAATGTTGAGGGTAAACGGAGCACCGTACTTTTTACGCAATAAAAAGAATTTTGCCACCCCCTTACGAGACGTCACAAATCTCTTCCTCTCCCCTTTCCCCTTCATATTTTTAACATTCTGTTTGTATCCGTTATCATGTTTTTTTTAATGAGTGTCCGAATGACAGAGTGGTTAGAGCGCTGGTCTCTTGCGGCTAAGGTACTTGGTTCGATTCACGGTATCATCGTGCTCCAGTCGTCCCAGCTGTGAATGGGTACCTGACTTTGCAATTCAGTTAGGGAAGGAAAAGGTAGCGATGAAAGGAACTGGTCACCCCCACCTCTCGGTGCTGGACCTAGTATAGTGAAGTCTCTAACACTTTACTCCCTTACGGCAGTATCTATGCGACTACCTTTACCTTTTTTTCATCATCATCATCATCATCATGCTACTTTGTGATCTGTAGGGCAGTGATGATAAAGATATACGACCTATTTTCATGTCTCTTTTTGAATACTTTCAACGATTTTACGTGTAGTTCTCGAAATTGTCTTGTTAAGATGATTGTCAATAATTTTTTTTTTTTTTTTTTTTTTGGTGGGGGGAGAGAGAGACAACAATAATATTCATCATCATCAGACATATCAATATCTTAGATCGGCTGCAATGGATCTCAGGCGTGTTCTGTTTTTACTCTTGATATTGTGATGGACTCTTTCTTGTCCATCTCTTGATGTTACATTTCCACTAATAGCGCTGTCTTCCTCTTGCACGTGTGCCTTTAACTCCGCCTTCTACTCGTATTATGGTCTTTAGTAAGGTACTGTGTCTTTTTACAAGGCCAACATATTTTTTACTGATACCCTCATGGAGAAATACGGAGAGTTCAAAACAAGCTAAACAATTAACCGGAGGATACCTGGAAGCACCGAAAAGAGAAATGGTATACACGGATGGCACATAATATTATCAGAACACCCGCAAATATCGAACACGAAGACAACCAGAAATCGATTATCAGTTTAAATATCCAGATATGGTTGATCAAGAGATCATTTTAGAAGCCTATCGGAATACACAGTCTCCTAAGGAAAAACGTAGCCCCACGAGGAACACTGTAAACCTAGTTATACATGATCAACCCAGGTTGCAAAGATGTAGAGTAAGCAACCTTCGGAAAATCCCATAAACTTCGAATCGATGTAGATCACAGAACGATTGAGCTGTTTCATTCCCTACACAGGACCATATAAATTACATTGCTACAAATCGACGTCACTTCAATCCACAGAAGAGAGACGCTTACCACCACCATCACCCAACCAGACGAATAATCCCTTTGATGTCCTGCCACTCACCCGTGTGTTACCGGGGCCCGAAAGGGGAGCAAAGAATAGTAACACTGCACCCTACCACGCATGTCGTAAAAGGCGACTAAGGAGGGTATGGGCATGGGGCTGTTTACCCCATCCCGTAAAAACTTCGCACAGTGGGCTGATCACCTGCTTGCCAACCAATCTGATTACGGAAACAATGATAGATTGTTTGGTCTGTTTTTGTTCCACAAAGACGCCACTAGGCGTGGTGGAAACAGCGATAGATTGATCAATTTGTTGTTGCCCTAAGACGCCACTAGGCGTACTGGCCACATACTGCTTTGCCGGTTGATGGCTAAGGATGGAAGAAGAAGAAGAAGAAGAAGATGTCCTGCCACACAACCGGATGGATAAATTGTCGTAGTGAAAGAGAGAGCGCAATGGATAATTGCCGTAGTGAAAGAGAGAGCGCACAAGTACATTGCCATGGAGAAAGAGATAGCGCACAAGTACATTGCCGTAGTGAAAGAGAGAGCGCACAAGTACATTGCCGTGGAGAAAGAGATAGCGCACAAGTACATTGCCGTAGTGAAAGAGAGAGCGCACAAGTACATTGCCGTAGTGAAAAAGAGAGCGCACATCTTGGCGGACTGAGAGAGAGAGATTTGCCGCGCGGAGACAGTGTTAGATTTTTCACTCGAATTTAAGAAAAAATAATGTAAGAAAAAAAATACTCTGATCTTCAGTTAGAGAAGGCAACGGCAGCGAGGAAGGGAACAGGCCACCCCACCTCATAAAGCTGGGACCCAGTACATCGAAGTCTATAACACTTCACTCCCCTACGGCAGAATATGCTACGTGACTACCCTTATTGTCAACCCTTAATTGAGTTAAATTAAATGTACCTGTTTGTAACTGTGGCTGGGGAGGGGGGGGGGGGGGCGCTGACGAAGGGTAAAACCCGTACGCACGGTTCGTGTCAATTAAGAATGAACGCACTTTTTGTTTTTAACTTGCCCTCCCTTTTTCAGTCAAGAAAAAGTCAGTCAAGAAAGAGTACGGTGCTCGGTTTTGGTTATAAATTGCCACAAATATAATTTCCCGGTGAATAATCACACAAGAACCGATCTACCTTTATAAAAAGGTTTTCTTTCATCATATTTCCTTTCACTGAATTGTGAGGTTTTATTATTATAATCATTGCGTGGCCTATCAAAATACTGCTTACCTTTGTTCTGGTCTTTATGGTCAAACTTATTAAAGTTTTGAGGTGCCTTAAAATTGTCTACCTGTTTCTTTTTATTACCAACTACCTCTGCCTGGGCTGCCTGATACCTCTCAGCGACATTGAGTAACTCACCCAGCCTCTCTGCACCTTGTTCCATGAGAAACTTTCTCAGGTCTGGAGCCATGGACTCTCTTAGCTGCTCAATAAGGATCATCTCCTTTAGATCTTGGGTTTTCCCCAGAGCAGTCCATTTCTCCAAGTAGGTCTCTAACCGTGCAGAGAACTGGTGATAAGTCTCACCCGACAGTAGTTTGGCATTCCTAAATTTTTTTCTATAAAATTCTCCGTTCTTTTCGTATCTTAATAAAAGAGCCTGCTTTAACATGTCATAATTGTCTTGGTCATCTCTGCTCATCTTGGCTAAAACTTCATAAGCCGTTCCTCTAAGCCCTTGTGATAACTTTAGGCTCCACCTCTCTCTCTAACCCATATGTAGTAGCTAAAAGTTCAAATCTACTTAAATACCCTTCGATGTCATCTTCTTTCTCAACAAAATGATCTACATGAAAACCCATAGCTGAGGTTGAGGCTCCCTGACTGGCAGTGGCATCTGAGGCAAAGGGGCTGGCACCATTGTCAGGAGCATGTCCTTGAAATTCTAACTCCCTTAGTCGTATCTCATGCTCCTTCTGTAATCTTTTCTCCTCCTTTTCTGCTTCCCTTTCAGCAGCCTGTCTCTTTTCCTCTCTTTCAGCAGCCTGTCTCTTTTCCTCTGCTTCCCTTTCAGCAGCCAATCTCTTTTCCTCTCTTTCAGCAGCCTGTCTCTTTTCCTCTGCTTCCCTTTCAGCAGCCTGTCTCTTTTCCTCTCTTTCAGCTGCCAATCTTTTTTCTTCTGCCTCCCTTTCGGCAGTCAATCTCTTTTCTTCTCTTTCTGCAGCCAACCTCTTTTCTTCTGCCTCCAATGCCCTAGCCTCCTTGTCAGCCTCAATTTGCAACCTCTTAATTTCTTTGTCAGCCTCAATTTGTAACTGTAATTTTCTTTCTTCTGCTAACTTCCTATCTTCCCTTTCAATATACTTGTCACATTCTGAAGTTACATATTGGATCAAAGCCTGACCCTCCATGTTCATTTCCTTAGCAGTGAGCACAGCAGCAGATCGAAACTTTGCCAGATCAGCCATCTGTACTATGCAACCTTTAAAATTTCTAACTATACAAATCTCTAATTATGGCTAATAATTTCTAATGACAACCAAGAACAACCACAGGCACTGATAGCTCAACTATTATTTAATTTCTCCAAAAGGAATGCTTTTAGTTTTATACTATCTGAGATTACAAATATATTTGATAATATTTTAAGAATTTAAAATCCCAGAAGCAAACTACCCAATACAGCTGGTGTTATAAGAAATTCAATCCCGAGGAGCGAGACCCCAATATATGTGGTGGATTTGATGTTATTAATTGTTGTTATGTAGTATATTTGTATTAAATGAGATTAGCTATGAAGGTCCCTGAATTTACCCAATAGTATTGTGAACTTTTCAGGGTACCTTTCCGCTACCACCCCTTTTATCTCATTCAAAATGTATTTATATTATTATATTAGATGACTTCGTTTAGTGTCTAGGGTTATGAATGTAGAGTGTAATGTACAAAAATCAACAAACATATAAACAAATAGTTTATTATTCCCAACAGCACACAGTACTACCACAATAACATACAAACGACACTTTAAAAGGCTATCTTATTTAAGACTGTGGTTGAATTTTGTGTAAATATGATTTTTACAATTTTATTATCCTGATTCTAATTTATTTGGAATCAGGATTGACAATTTAAAAGTGAAATCAAAATAATCATTTACATCAGTCAAATAGCACAATAGATCCTCTGTCCATACATAAAATATTTTTCTAATATACGTCTGTAGTGTTCTCCTACTTTAAGGTAATACTGGTAGTACCACTAGGTTGTTGTTTGAAATCATACCCTTTTAGTAATGTTTGTTTCTATTTGTCACTTGTGGAACTATTAAATATTTGTCCCAGTTTATTCACGGTCACTTTTTATATTTCTTCTTTAATTCTGGTAGTTGAGCTCTCAGGTGCCGAACGAGAACTTATCTTGGCAGTAGAATATAGGTTGAAACTTTCCTCTGCTCGCTTGACAATCTGTTCCCTGTTTGATAGACAATGGCCACTAGCATGGGCTCGCAGTAAACAGGCAGAGTCCTGAATCAATCAGTTTTCAAGCGTTTGGTACCACATTAACGTCAGTACCCAGGACCTCTGAAATGTGAAGGTTATGCATCCTTCTTAATACCTAGCATCACTAATAGTCCACATTCTAGGACAGGTACATTACAAACAAACAAAAAGGGTCATATCCTTATACAAACCTATGCCACCATTTTCTTTTGATGTGACAATGTACACCAGTATTCCTTTCCCTACTAGTTACAACGCCACTGCAATTCCAGCTGTAATCTCTTCCATATAATGGGATAGGTGTTATGCTCCTTTATGACAATCATACATATTCTTGTAGTTTTACACCTCTCTGACAGTCTATTACATGGTGGATCAATCTTTAGGCTTTGCCTCATGTTCGCTATAGACCCACTCATGTCCAGACATATATTATTATTTCACATTCAATTTTTATATAAAATACATGTTAATAAATGTCAATCTTACCACAATTCTTTTTCAATAAAATACACAGAGACGATGACTGACACAGTTTCGATCTGTTTTGTTGTCCAGGCTGCCCAGAAATTGTATTTGAAAGCACAGCCTGATCTCATCGATCGCTGGTGAACATTTTTCAAGAAATGGCGTCCCCCCTAACGCTTGTTCTGACAATATCGACTCAGTTGCCAATCACTTTTAATATTACAAGGGTAAACAGTCTTTCAAAAAATATCATTCAAACTTTTCTACGTTACTAGGCTATTTATGTTTATTCAAAGGTCAGCCAATAATATTTCGTCTCACTTCAAATGCCACCCAATCGGATTCACTGTACTATCCTAGCCTATCTGTCACCTACTTTTTTTCCCCAAAAATATGCGATCCAATCTAAGCAGATATGACCTGACCTGACAGTATCTCTGATCTCTATGTATGGTTTTATCATTATTTGATTAGTTAAGGGACTATTTAGATAACTAATAACATATTCTTGGTCAGCAAGTCTTCAGGTACACGAATCTACGATTTTTAAGGGGCTATGTGGGTTGGTTCAAAATTCTATCTTTTTTTCTATGTTAGTTGTTTATTTTTAAACTACCTCTCGTTCACTCTTTTTCCATGTAATATCAAGCTAAATACGAGAGCTTAGGTCATTCATAATAAGAGCTAAACATGTTTCCATGACCGTAGTGTATACATTTCTAACTTTTTCATCGTATTGGGGAAACCCCTAAGACAAGGCTTGCCCCTGTGCTACAGTTGGCTTTTAGTTTAAAATCAATGCGAAACGAATTAGCATTTCATCTATCCTTGCCCCTCCTCGTTCCACAATGCATTTTAGGCAAATATTTCCTAGAACTAGGAAAAGTGGGTGTTTATGTCAAGGACGAATTTGAAAAATTGGGTACCGTTTTGTTCGGCTATTCGTTAGCAAATAATAATCTGAAGGCGTAGGCGACACCAACCGTTCTAGCAGAAAATTCTTTTTGTACTTTCTTATCTTTGCCTTTATGCCCTATACTGTTATATATTAATTTATATATTGTATTTAGAAATCACTACAACATCCTGTCTAATAATATGAGATTACACCTGAAAAATATAATAAATTACCTTATCCCAACCTCAATGGGAGTCAAGTCTGTAATCCTAGACTTGTATACTCACTTCATTTTATTCTATCCCAATCTCCGTTGGAGACAAGTCTTTTAATCAAAAACATGTATAATCACCTTGTTTCTTTATAATAATATGATCATAAATAACCACTATCTGAAAAGTGCATCATATCAACAATAATAGTCCATGACCAAGTATATATATAGACTGTGTATGATAAACAAGTAGACGAAAACAATACAAAGACAAGAATGTATAACAACCGAAAACGTTCACAGAAGTCAAATGATAAATAAAGCTTAACTAAATCGAATGTTGTAAAACATTACAATGATAACTGCGAAAATCAAAACAAATCACAACACTATTATAAACAAAAAGGTGTATACAAATAAATGAAAGGAAGGAGAGGCGTACAGATACAAACAAAACAAATCGAAAATCAAAGAATGGAAAAAAATAACGAAAACGACACTAACACATCTCGTCACAGCTAAGAAAAAAAAATGAAAAGTAGCAACACGCGTCGCTCGCAATTCCCGCTGTGGGAAATATGCGCCGTCCCTATAGATAACACTCTCGATAGAACTTCTGTTTACGTGGTATCTTCTAACGGAGTCACCTGCCCAACCAGCCCGCGAAACACACACTAACATAACATGTAAACAAAGAACATGTAAACAAAGAATGCATTAATAAAGTGTGTTGAAAGAAGGCTCAGCTATTCATAATATAACGGTACCAAGTTTCAAAACGTAACCGATACTTATCTTAGATATAATTCTGGCCTTAGTCAACAATGATGTTTGACAATATACAGCAATGCGAGGAAGCTCCACCGTTGACAATTACAGTGATGAGAATTGTCACAACAGCTGAACTTGAATGTAAACGCGAGTCGTGATCGTTCCCAATGAAGGTCATCGACGAGTTTCAAACTGTTGAAGGTGTGTTGCTGTTATCTGTTGAACAGTATAAATGAGCTTGTCCAGTTTCCAATGTGTAGTTCATCATCAAATAATGTTCTCAATCAGTCCAATGAACAGCTTTAGACCCACTGATCTGGCCTACCACAAATGTTCCCGTATATTTACGGCCACCACGAATGTTATGTCCTTTTTTTATGTGACCACTACAAATGTTAAGGTGGGATTTACGTATGATATGTAGGAACGTAACAATCTCCTTGATCTGTACTGTTGTAGTCCGTCCGACCTGGGCCAAGCAGCTTTGTTATGCATGAATAGCTCACCAGGCGTTGAGGCGCTGAAAGGGTGTCATGTTGACATTCGAACATCAGACATTTCTTGTATGTAAGGTACTCAAGATTGTATGGTTGACAAGTGAGGTGGGTGTGTAGAGACACGAATGCGTATAGGATCTTTGAAATGTAAACAAGGCACCCACTCACTCACATGCAGTAGTCAGTAATTGTAGAAAACTGCTGGAACTTTCAACCATTTAATTACGTGACACAGTGACATCAACAGGTACAGTCAAATGGACGAGAATCAAGACACATCATGTATATTGGTTATGACTGGCAAAACATCTGGTGAATGAAGCTTGAACCACTCATCTATAAGGACGTTATCGACAATGGTCTGTCCTGTAACAACTGTTCATAGGTGGTAATAATTAATAACATCGAACATCATCAGTTCCGTATAGCTCATAGGTATGATGCTAATAACGCTGGCTTGACAACCCATTCTTTTCCTACTGTAACTCAGGACCCCCCCTCCCATGACTGAACGTGTCAGGTAGTCCTTAAACAAATATAGTTGCTTAATATGGAAGTCTGTGAACTTGATAATACAGTCAAGACTTTATCTGGCTTCACCTTTCAGGTACTTATTCTTCTGCTCAAAGTTATAGGCCGTAATGCCAGACCTTATAATGGTTGATAAACAACTGTACATTTTTCCATAGGCATGTATTATCTTTCATGCTGAAACGTACCGCCATCCTGCGGGTTTCATAACAATATATGGTTATTGTGCTTCTATAAAGTACTTCAACGAGTAGAAATAACTGGCTACGTCAAGCACACATAATGGACTCTGGATCACAAGAACTGTGAGCGCTACTCACAGGTACATACTAAATGTTCTGCAAACTTTGCGTAATAATAAAGTAATTTTACCTTGGACAGAATTCCAAACACTACACAAATAACACCTGTCGTCATTCCAGACGAACAGAATAACTCTGGGGAAATCACTAATATGACAAGACTATCTTTTCCCCAGATAATGCAGAAGAAGAACAACGGACATCTTCGTCCGGCAGAAAACCAGCTCATAACTCACAGACGGAAGTCTGTTCGGTTCGCGTTAAAAGCTAGCGCATGCGTAGACAGAACAGATTTGAGAACAGTTAACTATTCCGTCTTAAGAAAGAATAAACACAGGGAAGGTAACCCCTAATCAACCTGTGTCAGGGAGTTAACAGACAGTTCTGTACCTTCGATTATCAAAAATATAAAATAGATTTACATCTTCTGGAACCGACAAAAATGACGGTAACAAAGGGGCAATCTATTGTAAAATTAAAATAAATCTCAAACACGTGTTGTAAGAGAACGATTCGTCTCTTTTATTCATCTGTGTGACAAGTCTGTAGCCAGGATTGGCGTAAGTTGTGATTTACATTTCATATTTTATTACTAACATGTGAACTAACATATATATGTATATATTACCATGTGAATTTTATTGTGTGAACCTCGCTATTGGATGTCAAAGTCATTTGAGGCTGGCAACCTCAGCGTATAGAATGATGATACATGAACCACCACTGCACGGGCTGGGGATGGCTTTATTGATAGTTTCGTAAAGAGAACTAAAAGCATAAATTAGTTCCAGGTTCCCTATAGAGCAGGGAGGGAAATATGAAAAGAAATGATGTACATTCTAAGCATAAGACTTACATTTTCAAAGCCGTGTAAATGTCCCTATAAACATATTCACTTAAAAATTAATGTAAGGTCTCACGCTTTAAACCCGTGTAAATGTCCAAAGGAAAATATTCATGTTAATTAATAGAAGTTTTAAACTTTTCCACAAGTGTAAATTTAAATGAAACATGAATGAATTTATATTGTGAACACTTTTCAAACAGTAGAGATGTAAATGTAAAACATATTATATCTGTACGTTTAGCCTTTTCATTTAAATGCAATGTAAAGATAAAGCTATTCAGTTTAAATATAAAGGAAGTTTTATCCCGAGGGATTAAATTTAATTCTCATCACGGGTAAACTCTGAGTTAAGTGGGATGGTGAAATAGAAGAGGCGGGGAAACATAACTATGTGTCGGAGAACGCCATACTCAGAAGAGCGTTGTTTTCTATTCTTCTATCACAGTTATTGGTGGCACCAGCAGAACGTACTATTTCTGGAACAAGACGGGATCAGTGGCCTACGCTTTAAGACAAAGGACGCACTGTGTAGAGACTTTCCATGAAGTTTCTTGGAGACGAGCTACACCCGCCAACCTTGACCAGAGACGAGTGATCAGTGTGAAAAGACAGAACCGTCATTGGCAGCTAAGTTCAAACAAATGCTGCCACTTGAACTTCTTAATCCTTTTCGCAATCCCCAAATACGAGGATGATAGTTTTTCTTTAGCCATAACTATTCAAATTATTTTCAAACTGTTACAACTAAAGTGATTTTTAAATTTTGTTATTTATAATGTTACAAATTTAACTTCAATTTGATCATTTTAAAGTTTTGCATGTTTGTCTCATTCAATTACTACACACATCCTAAACAGAGCTATACTTGAATAATAGAATTCCACGGAGTAAATCAGGGGTGGGGGCTTAAACGAGCTGATAAATAAGGGCTAATTTCTTCACAAAAGTGGTCGGCAGGTTACAGAATTAACGTGCTCAGCGACAGCCAGCATTGTTTTCGCTTACCTGAATTTCTTGTGAAGACGCCCATGTAATAGAAGCTTTACTACTCTTCTGTCCACATTTATGCCAAGAGTAATCTTGTGTCAAGATAGACTCCATTGAAGCCTATAATAGATATGCTTGAGTTTTGGCCACTGTTGGACCACTACTGCAAAGCAGGGGATGCAATACCGTCACAGCGTTCTAGGATCGTGCGGCGCCTTTAACCTTGACCAGCGACGAGCGAGAGCAGTGTAATTAATAAGTGAAATTCCTTCACAAAAGTTGTCAGCAGATTCTAAAATTAACGTGCTCAGCCAAAGCAGCATTGTTTTCGCTTATCTGAATATCTTATGAAGACTCCCTTTGTAATAGAAGTGTCATTACCCTTCTATCTACATCTCTGCCAAGAGTAATCTTATGCAAAGATAGATACATTTGAAGCCCATATTAGATACATTTGAGTTTTGGAAACTGTTGGACCACTACTGCAAAGCAGGGGAGGCAATACCGTCACATTTGCCTACCCATCCTCGCGGAGATGAGTTACAGGTAAAACCACATTAGTGATCAGTCATTTTCGAGTAAAGTCGTCCGGTATTTGTTTGCACAGGGACTGCCGGTCAATTATCGACGTCGATTAGGCAGTAATAAACTTCCGGACAGGCTTGTTATAAGCAAGACAAATGTACGAAGTTGTAGTGGTAATCATTACTGAGAATTGAAGAAATATAAATTCCATATACGAAGAGTGACCTTTTGAATTTTACAAACGCATACGTCACGCAGAAAAGTAAATGAGGAAAGTTATCATAACATGCACTTTCAAATACTACGGGCATAGCAGTTTAGGAGCTAATATACATTTACATTGATTGGAAGTTTTGTCGAAAACGACAGGTGTGAGCGTGGGCAGGAAAACTGCAATATAAGGTAGAACATTTTACACATACAACACTGCATTCCAGAATCGTCAAAGCAGACAGCTTGGACTGAAGCCAGGAAAGAATAGAAGTAAGGATTCTGACCTTATAGGACCGGACATATTGGAGCACCTTTTGAACACTTCAACAAGGAGACTCTACAATTTAATACGGAAACTGGACTCCTGCAGGACCTGCTCACAAAGTCACAGAGGGATTCTGTAATAGAAATAATACCCCAGACGCGTGTTCGAGGCATCTGCATAAAGTTGACGAAACTATTCAACTGAGCAGGAAGTCTATGATTCCAGTATTGGGATAAGTTGTAACATATTTTTATACTTTGAATTTGACATGTTTGTACTTGCTGATCGTTATACATGTCCTTAAGAGGATGGCAACCTCAGCACATGAAAATGATATATTTATGAACCACAACAGCAAAGCGCTGGTGATTGCTTCATGCTGATGCTCACGGGGAGCCAAAAGCAGTGGCAACCCGACTCCAAATGGAGCAGGGAGTGGAAAATGATGCCATCATGTGTATACATTTACTATCATTTGTAATAAGTGTATATGTATATTTATACATGCCCAACCAGGCACAAGCCACCTGCCGCTGTCCAGTCGAAATTTTCCCATTAAATTAACTAAAAGAATGGTGATTTTCATCATATCCCTTGAGTTATATGATTTACGCTCAGGGAAAGTAAAAATTCAGAGAAATGATCTGTTTGACGGACAGTGGGAAAAGCGCCTGATTAATACTCGTATCAGGAAAACAAAGACTTAGCAGCGGAATGTGTTCTTTTATTCCCTCTAAAGTTTGTGGTACGTGTTTACGAGACCATTTGAGGTACAATTCTACGATACCAGCTGTACTACCATTCTGTAGTTCAAAGCTTGCGATCGACACTTGAAACCTTCATTCAACGGGTTGTGAAGATACATGCCTTGACCAGGAGACGTGCCCTCGCCACAGAGTCGAATTGACGGAAACAGCAGCACCAGCACTCCAGCAGTTTCGAAGCTAAGTGACATTTTTAGCAGACCAATACAACAAACTTTTTTATCTATATTCCACAACTAAGCTTCCTAAAGCCGATATCAGTTTCAATGACGAAACCTATTTAGTAGTAATCACCAGTTCATATTTATTTACATTTGTTCCAAATTAATTGATCTTTAAATTTGTTATATGTTGTTTTTCCACAAATTCATAGTACATTTAGTTATGTCAGAGAGAAGTGCACACGGATGAGTCAGCATCTTTAATATATATATATTTACATCTATAGAGCCAAATAATAATAAGAATTTCACTGTTAATTCAGTTGTGGGGGGGGGGGGGGGGGGGGGGGGGGGGGGGGTTTGTACGAGCTAAATTAAATTATATAATACCTCTTCACAGAAGTTGTCGGGCAGATAATAAATTAACTGTGCAAAGACACATTCGGCATTATTCTTAACTTCTGAAATATCTTGTGAACACACCCTCGAGATAGATGCATCATCATCCTTCTATCAGTATCTCTGCCATTTTGTGCGAAGATGATACCTTTGAAGACCTACATTAGATACTCTAGGTTTTGGCCATTGTTGGACCATCACTGCAGAGCAAAGGGGAGGCAACCCGTGACACAGCTACAGGACCATCTAGTAATCCTCCGACGCATCCTCAAATTAGTTGCCTTAAATATGTTTAATTGCGCAATAGTAATGTTCTATCTTTATCTCTTCAGAGGCCCCGTGAACAACACACGCGTGTATAGAAAGTTAACAGTGTAGAGTATAATACATTGTCACACTAGAAAATCAAATATTAAATTGACAGAGATCATTAGTGATAAGAAGTTGCGAAGGAACGTGATATCCTACGCCGGTCGGACCTTAATTTGAAGAAGATAAAGGCGATCAAGACTGAGGCAACGACGAAAAAAATTAAGGAGAATAGGAGGAAGCGACCAGGAAGACTTAAGGTCGACGAGATGCGGAATGGGCAGAGGTCTAAAGATGGTGCCTTATCCTTAAACATGAATAATAATGACCTTCATCAAGTACCATGCCAGTTGGCGCGAATGATCATGTCACGCCACAGCTGGCTGCCCTCAGTAATCATCATCATCATCATTTTTGTCTGCGCTTCTTGCAGACTATGGAGCCAACACTGTAGCATGTCCCCTTACAGGAATCCTGCACCAAGCATTCTTGTGCTCCTGCAGCGGGGAAATTTGTTTTACATGATGACTTTGGCAGCCCCATTCCCAACTTCATATTAGTCGCCTTCTACGACATGCCTGAGGGTACAGTATTCTTTCCTTGTCTCTTCAGAGAACCCCGGGAACTACACGTGACATCCTCCGTGTTGTTGTTCAGTTTTGTTGATGGTGTCGTGAAATTCTAAATCCACATATATAAATTAAAAAGTAAATGTAAAGCCTAACAAATAAATTCTATAAAAGGAAGAAGAATGGTAAAGAACAGTACTGTCCCAATGACTGTACTGGAAATCCCCTTTGTTTATGCTTTGTCTGCAAATTGTAACGTTTCCACGTTAAATACAAGCCACTGCATAATACAAGCGTTTCCACAACACATTAAAACGGGTATTGCATTTCTAAGAAAAAACATTGAGAGGCACACTGCGTATGACCTAAATTAATTACACTACGAATGGACAGATGGATGTAGGATGGAAAGAAGGGAGGGCTGAAAGTCAGGAACGCATGCAACACTAAACACGCGTCTCGCTATTAATGCCACCCCCAACAAGCGTAACGCGATATACAATTACTACTATCACGCGTGTAAGGCCACATGCACTAACTTTTTTTCAGACGGACAGTGATAAAAACACTACCCTTCCCAGAGTTAGGTTTTAAAAACCTGAAAAACGCTTATTAGGAAAGATGACATTAGATGGGTTTACGTTTGAAAACATGACAGTACCCAGACACCACATGGGGATTGAAGTGAACAGGAGGTGGTAGAAAATGCACATTTTGAACGCAGCCACCTAGCTCCCTTAAATTGAGATATTTGGATTCCTTAGGGCTTGCTGACACAGAATATGTTAAGTGTTACGCAAATAGTCCAGGAATTAATAAATTATAGGCAAAAGAAAATAATGAGGGTGTCAGACAACCTAAAAACTCGGAGTCGCTCAGTGGCAGAATTTTAAACCACCATTGTACGGAAATAGGCCACAAGTTACATTTGAATTGATTGGATGGAATGATATGTAAGGCTAAACACGATTAGTCGGACTATAAATGCTATCTTTTGTTGTCAAGGGAGACGGAAGTAAGAGTACTTTTTTTCAAACGATGGGGTAGAAATGGCCTGATTGGTTAGGTCTGTTAATATAGTTAATTGATAGCGTTAGTTCGAGACCACTAGTTCAAATAAGCTTGATAAAGCAACAGTGCGTTGAAGCCAGCTCATATTTTTGCTAAATAAAAGCCTGGAACATAAGCAGATGGGAATTTGTGCCAGTATTTGTGCCTACATTCATTGCTAGTCAACGTATCTGTGTTTATTTCCTTGAATTGTGGTAGGTTGAAATATTTGATCTCTTTTTAATGAAAATTGAATGTACATTGATAATTTATGTCTGTATATGTGTGCAGTTCAGTAGCGAACATAAGGCAAGGCCTATATATATATATATATATATATATATATATATATATATATATATATATATATATATATATATATATATATATATATATATATATATATATATATATATATATATATATATATATATATATATTGCTCCAACCTGAACAGAAGGTGTCGGAGAAAAGTCAAACTACATGGAATTACCACATAGTACCCTGACACCTACCTTATGACATGGAAGGACTTATAGCTGAAAGTGCAGAGGCGTAGTAACCATTAGGGAGGTTAATACTGGAGTAAACTGCTTCAGAAGAAGATAGCAGTTAAACTAAAGCTCTGAACTCTGTGTTTGTGATGTATTGTGCTCAGTCTAGCCAGATAGTATAAATTAGTTCTGAAGTAGGAGGTACATCCTTCTTGTTTCAGGGACTGTGGTCCTAGTTATTGAAGCCGCACCTGGTCTGAGCGTTTGCTGAATCCAGAGGCTACAACATACTCTTTGGTCCCTGTAGTAACCAGTGAGGTGTCTTCAGAACCAGTGAAGAAGTCTAGCAGAGGAGTCTTTGCCTGCCGCCATCACGAAAGTTAAGCCCTTCGTGGCCAACAGAGCTCAACAATTTGTACCCCTCCTTTTAAAATGAATTGTATTAATTAAAGAGGGGCAATTAATTGTTTTAATGTTCGGAACTGAGACCATCTCCAATACTAGTTCCAACATACACAAGCACATGCAGTCATGATGACCAATAAGAACATATCTTGAAGAACAAAACCAGTATTACCTCATATTACCACATCACAACTCACACACATAGATTACTAATTTTGTATGTCAATGCACAGACCACATTTATCACTGTGTACATAATATTTGTAATTACATGTTATAATATTGCCTGGTTCACTGTGTAGTTGAATCAGGATCATTATTGTAGAAAAAATCAATACATCTGTATATATCTGAAATTTATCATTGAATCTTTTAAGATAGTCTTCTAGAGTGTTGACTGTTTGTGAGTGTCACAGTATTGTCAAGTGTGGTGGAATAATTAAATTGTTTATCTGTTTGTTGTTGTGGTGACTTACACTTCATCATTTGCATAACCCTAGACATATAACGTTGCCAACACAATATTCCAGAATAATTCTGACTGAGATATAAATATGTGGCAGTAAGTAAGGTTATCTGTAAAACACTACACATATTAGATACAGGTACCTTCACAGCTGATCTCAGTCAGTACACTAAGTCCCTATAAATATTTATATCATCCCACTTTACCACATATATTGGGGTCCGGTCCGGGATATTGAATCCTTTACTAGTATAAATATTGGGGGTAATTCACTTCAGGGAATATAAAAAGTTAAAAGGTATCCTTGGGTGGAATTAAATAAGGTTGAGCTCTTGGTGCCTGTTTTGTCTATTGGATATATAATTACAGATTATATTGTTTAGTTAGATATTTTATTTAATTACCTGGTAGAAAATGGCGGACCTGGCCAAATTTCGATCTGCTGCTGTACAGACTGCAAAAGAGTTGGGATTAGAGGGGCAAGTTATGATTACCTATGTCACTACTGAATGTGACAAATTTATTGAACGGGAAGAAAGAAGATTAGAAAAAGAGGCCGAAAGAAGGTTAGAGGCTGAAAAGGAAATTAAGAGGTTGCAGATTGAGGCTGAGGCTAAGAGGTTGCAGATTGAGGCTGACAAAGAGGCTAAAGCATTGGAAGCCGAGGAAAGAAGACAGGCTGCAGAAAGAGAAGACAAGAGATTAGCTGCAGAGAGGGAAGCAGAAAAAGAGGAGAAGAGATTACAAAGGGAACATGAGTTACGACTAAGGGAGTTTGAGTTTCAAGGCCATGCTCCTGAAAATGGTGTCAGTCCCTTTGCCTCTGATGCTACGGTTACTCAGGGAGCCTCAACCTCAGCTATGAACTTTCATTTAGATCATTTTGTTGAGAAAGACGATGATATTGAGAGCTATATAAATAGATACGAATTATTAGCTACCACATATGGGTTAGAGAGAGAAAGGTGGAGCTTAAAGTTATCTCAAGGACTTCGTGGGGCAGCTTATGAAGTTTTTGCCAAAATGCACAGAGATGATCAGGAAAATTATGACATGCTAAAGCAGGCTCTTTTGTTAAGATATGAGAAGAACGCAGAATTTTACAGGAAAAAAATTTAGGAATGCTAAACTACTGTCAGGTGAAACCTATCACCAGTTCTCTGCACGGTTAGAGACATACTTGGAGAAATGGACTTCTCTGGGGAAAACCCAAGATCTTAAGGAAATGGTCCTTATAGAACAATTAAGAGAGTCCATGGCTCCAGACCTGAGAAAGTTTCTCATGGAACAAGGTGCAGAGAGGCTGGTGAGTTGCTAAATGTTGCTGAAAGGTATCAAGCAGCTCAGGCAGAAGTAACAGGTAATAAGAAGAGGCAGGTAGACAATTATCAGGCACCACAAAACTTTAATGAATTTGATCATAGAGATCAAAACAAAGGTAAGCACCAGTTTGATAGGCCACGAAATGACTATAAAAATAAAACCCCACAATTCAATGAAAGGAAATATGATAACAGGAAACCCTTCAGACAGGAAGGAAAATATTGTCAAATATGCAGGATGCATAATCATAATACTAGTGAATGTGGTAGGAAGGTTCCTCCATATCACGCGGCATGCATGATAACAGTGGACAAGGGGAAGAAGAAACTGACAGAGAATCATATAAATCTTCAACATCCCCCCATCTGTGAAGAAGTGACATGTAATGGGGCCAAGGTTAGGTGCCTTTACGATTCAGGTTTAGAATATGACTCAGTTGTGAGTGCAACCCTAGTGCACCCTGAACAGTATACCACAGAGAAAGTGGAGATACAAGGGGCCGTAAAGGGAATATCCACCATGACACTTCCCGTAGCCGAGATCAATGTAGAGACAAGGTACGTGGAAGGAGTGATTAGAGCAGCCGTGTGTGACGATCCTAATTACCCGCTGGTGTTAGGAAGTAAATATGTTTTTCTAGGAAGCCCTGTAAAACCTGTGGTAATGGCCACGCTTCAGGTCAGGTCGACCCCTAGTAGAAAGGAGGAGGAACCCCCATTAACCTTTTCTGATAAACAGATGAGAAAGGCCCAGGCAAAGGACAAATCATTAAAACCTTGCTTTGACAAATTGCTAAACAGCCATGCACACCCTAAGAAAGGACAATTTTACTTGAGGGATGGACTGCTCCACAGGAAGGCGGGAGCAGGACCCAAAGGATATGGACAGTTGGTACTCCCAACTCCCTACAGAGAAGAAGTGATGGCAAAATCACATGTTGTACCAGACGGTGGACACCAGAAAAATGGGACTACCCGTCAAAGGACATCAGAAAAATTCTACTGGCCCCAAGTAGCTGCTGATATTGCACAATTTGTGGGGGCCTGTGAAAAATGTAGCAAGGTACAGTCCCCAAGTTGGGAAAATCATAATCAGATGCCAGCCAAGCATTCTGAAACATATGGGCCTAACATTAACAAGGAAAATAACAATAATAAGGTTGACATAGAGGATAGGTATCCACCTTTCCCCCAACAGTGTTCACCAAAAATATTTAGATTCGCAACTCTGAGAAAGGCATCCAGAGAAAATAGAAATTCAGACCAGTCAACCCAGGGACAGTTTGAAGCCGCATTTAGGGAGCTGGCTGACATTGACATTGAAGATGATCCGCCTAAGTTAAAACCGAAACAAATTGTTAACATAAGAACAGTGGGCAGTGGACGAGTGAGCAATTCGGAAAATGCTCACAGCGCTTCACACTATGGCTATTAACTTAGCATTAAAAGGGCACTGGTGACATTGGTAGTCACCCGACCCCACACCGTCCAAGGGAAATTATTGATCGGACCCTGGATGGAGATAACCCACACATCTTATAGCAATGCTAAGGGCGAATTGATTTCTGATGCAGAAACTCATTTCCCCACATATTATCTTAATTCTCCAGATTGTCGGTAGGCGAAACTATAGTTGGTGAATATAGCCTCCATTTGAGCGGCACATTATAGAACATTATAAATATATTATTAGAAGGGTGTTTCCACATTCAATCCCGCCTGAGATCAGACAAATTGTTGGCTGTGAACATTTCGGAGGAGCAGAGTGTCTCCATTGTTACCTTTTGAATTGAGGATAGTCCGAGTGTTTATTAAGGCTGATCCGGAAATTATTGGATCCCCTCCACAACTCAGATAGCACCATATAGATCAACTCCTCATAACGTACAAATTGAGGAACATCTAATATTCTCGGGACATGTCGTTGAGCAGACTCAGCGAAGAGAAAATGGTGAATATTGATTGCTAAGCAGTAGTAAGACAAGCCGTAACACTTGCAGCTGTACAGTAACATATCTGAAATGGATTCTTGGATTGCAGAGGTCTGAGGCAACCTTCGTCAGTAGTGCTTACTTTGACTTGACCCACCTGCATTAATCCATGAGCAAAATAAAATTAGAGAAACGTTGATGCAGATTTTTTAAGCCGCCATCCGTGCGATGAAAATCAAAGAAATCACCAGGCATAGACATAAATTTCTCTATGTGTATGTAGAATTATAGACTGACGTATAACGTCTGTTTTAAGAGGGGAGGATTTGTCGTGAAATTCTAAATCCACATATATAAATTAAAAAGTAAATGTAAAGCCTAACAAATAAATTCTATAAAAGGAAGAAGAATGGTAAAGAACAGTACTGTCCCAATGACTGTACTCGAAATCCCCTTTGTTTATGCTTTGTCTGCAAATTGTAACGTTTCCACGTTAAATACAAGCCACTGCATAATACAAGCGTTTCCACAACACATTAAAACGGGTATTGCATTTCTAAGAAAAAACATTGAGAGGCACACTGCGTATGACCTAAATTAATTACACTACGAATGGACAGATGGATGTAGGATGGAAAGAAGGGAGGGCTGAAAATCAGGAACGCATGCAACACTAAACACGCGTCTCGCTATTAATGCCACCCCCAACAAGCGTAACGCGATATACAATTACTACTATCACGCGTGTAAGGCCACATGCACTAACTTTTTTTCAGACGGACAGTGATAAAAAACACTACCCTTCCCAGAGTTAGGTTTTAAAAACCTGAAAAACGCTTATTAGGAAAGATGACATTAGATGGGTTTACGTTTGAAAACATGACAGTACCCAGACACCACATGGGGATTGAAGTGAACAGGAGGTGGTAGAAAATGCACATTTTGAACGCAGCCACCTAGCTCCCTTAAATTGAGATATTTGGATTCCTTAGGGCTTGCTGACACAGAATATGTTAAGTGTTACGCAAATAGTCCAGGAATTAATAAATTATAGGCAAAAGAAAATAATGAGGGTGTCAGACAACCTAAAAACTCGGAGTCGCTCAGTGGCAGAATTTTAAACCACCATTGTACGGAAATAGGCCACAAGTTACATTTGAATTGATTGGATGGAATGATATGTAAGGCTAAACACGATTAGTCGGACTATAAATGCTATCTTTTGTTGTCAAGGGAGACGGAAGTAAGAGTACTTTTTTTCAAACGATGGGGTAGAAATGGCCTGATTGGTTAGGTCTGTTAATATAGTTAATTGATAGCATTAGTTCGAGACCACTAGTTCAAATAAGCTTGATAAAGCAACAGTGCGTTGAAGCCAGCTCATATTTTTGCTAAATAAAAGCCTGGAACATAAGCAGATGGGAATTTGTGCCAGTATTTGTGCCTACATTCATTGCTAGTCAACGTATCTGTGTTTATTTCCTTGAATTGTGGTAGGTTGAAATATTTGATCTCTTTTTAATGAAAATTGAATGTACATTGATAATTTATGTCTGTATATGTGTGCAGTTCAGTAGCGAACATAAGGCAAGGCCTATATATATATATATATTGCTCCAACCTGAACAGAAGATGTCGGAGAAAAGTCAAACTACATGGAATTACCACATAGTACCCTGACACCTACCTTATGACATGGAACGACTTATAGCTGAAAGTGCAGAGGCGTAGTAACCATTAGGGAGGTTAATACTGGAGTAAACTGCTTCAGAAGAAGATAGCAGTTAAACTAAAGCTCTGAACTCTGTGTTTGTGATGTATTGTGCTCAGTCTAGCCAGATAGTATAAATTAGTTCTGAAGTAGGAGGTACATCCTTCTTGTTTCAGGGACTGTGGTCCTAGTTATTGAAGCCGCACCTGGTCTGAGCGTTTGCTGAATCCAGAGGCTACAACATACTCTTTGGTCCCTGTAGTAACCAGTGAGGTGTCTTCAGAACCAGTGAAGAAGTCTAGCAGAGGAGTCTTTGCCTGCCGCCATCACGAAAGTTAAGCCCTTCGTGGCCAACAGAGCTCAACAATTTGTACCCCTCCTTTTAAAATGAATTGTATTAATTAAAGAGGGGCAATTAATTGTTTTAATGTTCGGAACTGAGACCATCTCCAATTCTAGTTCCAACATACACAAGCACATGCAGTCATGATGACCAATAAGAACATATCTTGAAGAACAAAACCAGTATTACCTCATATTACCACATCACAACTCACACACATAGATTACTAATATTGTATGTCAATGCACAGACCACATTTATCACTGTGTACATAATATTTGTAATTACATGTTATAATATTGCCTGGTTCACTGTGTAGTTGAATCAGGATCACTATTGTAGAAAAAATCAATACATCTGTATATATCTGAAATTTATCATTGAATCTTTTAAGATAGTCTTCTAGAGTGTTGACTGTTTGTGAGTGTCACAGTATTGTCAAGTGTGGTGGAATAATTAAATTGTTTATCTGTTTGTTGTTGTGGTGACTTACACTTCATCATTTGCATAACCCTAGACATATAACGTTGCCAACACAATATTCCAGAATAATTCTGACTGAGGTATAAATATGTGGCAGTAAGTAAGGTTATCTGTAAAACACTACACATATTAGATACAGATACCTTCACAGCTGATCTCAGTCAGTACACTAAGTCCCTATAAATATTTATATCATCCCACTTTACCACAGATGGCTTCTGTCCATGCCACGATGTTAGTTAACCTGTGTAGTATCTTTTCTCTTGTCGTCATAATATATTCCAACTTTCCTCTTCACGAATAAAGGCACCATGTCATAGTTTGGCCTGCAATCCAGTCGCCTACAACATCATACGTAATCTCAATTTCTACCCCCTAAGGTATGTCGATAAACAAAATGAAGATTGATCAGATCAGTTTGGGAATACTTGACGTTTTGATCAAATCAGTTTGGGAATACTTAATGGCCTTGCAGACGGCATGAAAACGGCGGTGCATGTAGTTCACGCATTTTGTGAAATTGAAACAGTGATAAGGTAACATTACAGCGTTACATATCAGCGATCACTGGGGGCGGGAATGTGGCGTTCTTTTTTTATATTTTTTTAATAAAGTTTTGCCTCGTTTTGGCGAGGCGCAAAAAACCTAACTTGTTATATGTTTACCATACATAGGGGAACAAGACATGGTAGGTAATGAAAACAATGCTGAGAGTTGAAATTAGAGCAATGTTTTTTTTAATCATAAAGCAGCTTAAATTGGAGTAACTCTATACACAATTTTTTAGCGATACAGTCCTGAAAGCGTCCGATAGGCAGAGTGGTTAGAGCGCTTGCCCTTCGCGGCAAAGGTTACGGGATCGAATCCAGGTAGGGTCGCGCTCCAGTCTACCCAGCTGTAAATGAGTACCTGACTCTGCTCGTGAGTTGGGGAAGGTAAAGGCAGCGAGGAAAGGAACTGATCACCACACTACATAAAAGCTGGACCTAGAACAGCGAAGTCGCTAACGCTTCATTCCCTTATGGCAGGCGGTATTTGCTATGGAATTATCTTGACTTTTTAGTAATGAAACACTATTTAATGATAGTTTCATGATATTTAATGATAACAATTATAAATATTAATCTGATATAAATGAATCCTAATAATTTACCTTTTGTTGTGACAGGATCACGCAGAACAAGAGGACTTGGCATGCACTTGTTAAAGGTCTGTGTTCTGTTGGGAGCTGAACGGTGGTGAGAGGGTCAGATACTCCTATTTTATTTACATGACCAAAGAACTTAGCTGTCTGCGTCTTAATGTGATAACGTTTTAGAAATTTTCTTTTAAAGAAACAATACCCGCTCAACCCTTGATGGTTTATAATTAGAATATATATACTTGTCAAACGTGTAATGTATGGTATCTCAACACAATACAAGTACACACACGACCACTGCACGCATGAACTTCATGCAGGACCGGAACAATAAGGCTCGTACACGCTAAGGGCTTTACGAACAGTGGTGACACTAATAAAGGCAAGCTCAAATAGTAATTATCCCTTTATTCACTGAACAATAACTTGGCCAAAAGTTGCCAGAACGAGATACAAAAAATACATGTCCTACTAATGTAAATAGTACGGTAGATATAAACTCTCCGATCAGCCACGCAGTCAAGTCTGACCATCACTCAGCATAATGAGCGACGAGGCGAACTACAGTGTAACATTCTCATATAAATATCAAACACACCGCAAGAATGATAATAACAGCAAATATATCTGACAACTCCGTAGAGCAAAATAGTTCTGAACCAGAACAAATACACCAGTACTATACTAACAATGGCAACTACTCACTGTCCCGCCATAGGCCGAAATACGGTATTGCAACCGGCTTTTTAAACACACGTCTCTACGAGACGGCTCCCAAGACTCTAATCATCTAACGCTTCTTTTGCGCCAAAATTCAACCTCGTCACGTGACATCACATGACGGGTTGTTTGCACCGGAACTCAAACATATCGAGTTTCGTTTACGGCCCAGGAAAACATAGCTTGGCTTACAACCAAGCATACAAGTCAAAACGGCAGTAAAACGTCCCGTGACATCCACCCTCTCCTTAAGAAAGAAAAAAGAGTTTTCTTCCATCCAGAGGATGCTGGGCCTTGGTTTCCTCAAAAAAATGGGGAACCAGACGACCGGGCAGAGGCGCTCTCCTTGCTCACATCTGGGATTCTATACCGCTAGTACATGAATATTCCAGTATGCTGAATAATGTTTCCGTAGCATATTAACAAGAAAAACATGGGAGGTGCAGCGCAAAATTTGACATGTGCTGCCCTCTACTCTTTAGTAATCTGAGGGACTGACATGTACATATAATCTTCAGCCCTCATAGATAAATAAATTGAGCAATTAAATGATAGGATTCTTGAAGGCAACACATCTACATCATATAAATTCGAACACTGTCTAACTTGCCTTTGTGGCCAAACACCTCATAAAAATATTACATATCATAATATTATACCTGAGAAAAATAACATCTTCAGTCAGCATTATTAAATTATAAAGAGGAATTAGAACAACTCTCTGCAGTTCATTCATTTAGCAGAACAATGTTGGTGGAGTGGGTCAGACTCGTACGTTCGGTTCGCGTTAACCGAACACCGTGAACTATACGCGGAACCCGATATCTATCCATTCCTACTGCTGAACTATCAGCAGGTGGTTATCAAGCAGCGACATGTGCTTCCACCTGACTGCGTTACGCACATCCCGTTTGTTCGCGAATGTAACTCTTGCTACCTTTGTATTGTCCCGCTATGAAAACACCTCCACGAACTTCACCGGTGCGACCTTATTAAACACTCGTCTGATTTTGCGCCAACTAGCACTCAGAGGGACGTTACGGACCCATACCGTGTGATCACTAGCTATCAGGCCTCAGACACACCTCTACGGTTTCTATTCCTGCGCCTTGGCACAGGACTCTGAGTATTGGTGGATGTCTGCCCCACACTCTGTCGTTGATATACTTTCCTCTCAGATGGTGATAGCGTGATCACCTGACCATCAGCCATGGAAACACGATGTTGATGTGACACCGCTCCAACAACTCCCATAACGTCATGTACTCCTCGTATATTACCGACGATCAAATCGAGACATGATTTTCGAGGACAAAAGCATTCACCCTACCTGATAGCAACGGGATGTCCACATTAATGCACGCCTGGGGGTAAGACTCGACTTTGCCCCCAAATGTGGTACACTTTACAGTTTTGCCTGTGAGGCAGGATTGGTCAATGCAAGAACGCCGAACCCCAACAGTAGTACATCCTGTGTCTCTCATCACCGATACTGGTTTCTTTTCCACCACACCTTTGTGAAGCACTAATTTGCCAGTCTCGTGGACCGCAAACAGACACGGTAATGCATGTCCGCACCGTAAAACTATCCTCTCATCAGAATGAAACAGCGGTCGGCACCCCGAACAGTCCTCGCTATTGACTGTCTCCAACACATACGCGGAATTCGGGAATTCGATAGGGGTAGGACACACGTCTGAATCATGTCCCTTGCCATTACAAATGGAACATCGGCGTTCCCTCTTAGATTCGCCACGTGTACTCTTGCTAGGACTACTAGCCGGTGACGATCTGGATTCACCATCTGAATCACGCATACTCGCCCAAACGTCTTCTCGATTCTTACGGACCAAACGAGCATCGGAATCGGATTCTCGGCTCTCCGATGATTCACTTCTTTGTCTGGTGAATTTCCTTAGATACCGCCCCTATCCGAAGCGCGTGAATCGCTGAAGTGAACGTCTTTCTGCGACTTTCTCTCGTCTTCCTCACTATCACTTATAAGCGGACGTCTGTTCCATCTATGCTGGTAACTCCGGCGAGTTCGAAAGTTATCATAATAACCTTTCGATGGTTCATTACGGTGGAACGGCCTATCAACCTTATGCTTCCAAAACCTATCGGCGCTATTCTACTGATGCTGCCGTGCTGGTTGCTCCGAGATCTTCCCAATGCACGAGAAAGCCTCATAAGGTATGCTGGATCGATGGATGGGCTTACCCGGATGGGCTGTGACGTAATAATGGCCCAACTGTGACATCGAATCGATGTCCTTTGGCCTACGTTCTTGGAAAAAAGAAACTAGCTCTGCTGAGCACGAGGACATCGATTCCATGTCTCAATCCCGGACGAGCCCCAATATGTCAAACGAGTAATGTATAGTATGTCAACACAAAACAAATACACACACGACCACTGCACGTATGAAATTCATGCAGGACAGGAACAATAAGGCTCGTACACGCTAAGGGCTTTACGAACAGTGGTGACACTAATAAAGGCAAGCTCAAATAGTAATTATCCCTTTATTCACTGAACAATAACTTGGCCAAAAGTTGCCAGAATGAGATACAAAAAATACATGTCCTACTAATGTAAATAGTACGGTAGATATAAACTCTCCGATCAGCCACGCAGTCAAGTCTGACCATCACTCAGCATAATGAGCGACGAGGCGAACTACAGTGTAACATTCTCATATAAATATCAAACACACCGCAAGAATGATAATAACAGCGAATACAGCTGACAACTCCGTAGAGCAAAATAGTTCTGAACCAGAACAAATACACCAGTACTATACTAACAATGGCAACTCCTCACTGTCCCGCCATAGGCCAAAATACGGTATTGCAACCGGCTTTTTAAACAAACGTCTTCTACGAGACGGCTCCCAAGACTCTAATCATCTAACGCTTCTTTTGCGCCAAAATTCAACCTCGTCACGTGACATCACATGACGGGTTGTTTGCACCGGAACTCAAACATATCGAGTTGTTTGCGGCCCAGGAAAACATAGATTGGTTTACAACCAAACATACAAGTCAAAACAGCAGTAAAACGTGCCGTGACAATACTGAAGTTCATTTATGATAATAATTTTGATTGTCGATATCAAAATATGGTATCATCTCCCCCACCACACTCAGTCAAAACAGATTAAATAAAACATGTAAAATTTGTGAACGAATGTGTGTGTGCACATTTAAAATAAAACAAAAACATTAAGTCTCACAATTGCCATGTTGTTAACAAGGGGAAGAAGGGTGGGAACACCCGTGGTGTTCAGAATGACACCCAACCCACCAGTCGTCTTCCATCGTCAACAACCATTATGAGACCCCCTCCAGAGACCCATTTTTCCATCACTGATCCTTATATATTAATTTTTGTTCGTGTTATTGTTTTGCTATGTTTTGCAATTATCTCGGTCTGTCTACTCTCAACACCTGTTCTAGAGTTATTGATGAATCACGTGCCCGCAAATAACCTAATATATCTGAGGACTCCTTTCTATTACTCTGAGAACTTCCTCCGCGATTTTCTGGTGCTCGAATGTTGTATGCCAGCGTTCTGAACGTTTTGAACGCATGATGCTTTTCTGTGCGTACAGTTTTTGAATGAAGAGTAATTTTTGGTGCTGCCACGGCGGTCAAGACAGCTTACTAGACCGGCAGTTGGAAACAAGTCATCAGAGGTCACATTTGCGTAAACAAATAGGAATGAGGTCTCAAGAATTTTGAGAAGTAATGAAACCCAGACATTGAAGTCCCAGGAAATTCAACACCACAGGAGATGGATCCCGACAGATTACCACCTTGAAGAACAGAGCAGACGTAAATTTATTGATGTAACACCCTGGGACAGTATCATTCTAAGGATCTACATGTACACCTCTACGGCCTTCATTTTTTCCACATTTGTTTGCTTGTTTTTGTCCCTGTCTTACATGGATCGAGTAAAGTAGGATGCATGTAACATTGTAAATTTTTGGCCTCACTGTCAATCATAATTTGTTGTTGATAAGAGCGTTTTCCCCCATGCAATGAAAAGCTGATGGGAGCCTCGCTGGCGCAATGGTTACCACACTGCGCTGACGATCGGGTGATCCAGGTTCGCGCCCTGGCGAGCACATTTGAAGAAGTGTCTTCGACCGGGACTAGGACTGGATTAATTCGAGTCCTGACGAAGACATTTTAAGAAGTGCCTTCGACCACGGGACTGGAATAACCCGAGCGGCTCCTGAGCACAAACCCTTTGTGGACGGGAAGGAGCGAAGCTCCTGACCAGGTTTAAAGGAAAGTCCATAGGCTTCCCAGCCTCGCAATGCCATGAAATTTGTTTCATGTTATTGGGCCGAAGGGCTGAAAGCCCAAGTGTCGCTGGTTAGGAAAAAAAAATGAAAAGCTGACTTAGCTTTAGCAATTCTATCCTTGGTTTCATATAGGCATCTACTATCAGATGTTGTAATAGATCAGGGGTAGCCAATTTAGGAGACAATTTGATATCCGCAATACTTAATTTGTTTTAGAAAGGGGCATCACCTTTTTTTTTTTAACTTCCTTTATGATTATGTGTCAAAATAAAAAAATTAAACGTAAAAACCTCTTAAAAATTAGTGTCCACTTGTAGCAGTCTGGCTGAGTGAGTAGGGATCGAAGAGAGAAGGCTAACCCAGTCCCAAAAATGCCGTGCTGAAGTCGGATATGTCGGCCGAAAGGCGCAAATATCGCAGCTTCGCCGTAAACGGACACAACGCAACCAACGTCCTTTTCAGGACGAACGAACGAACGAACGAACGAACGAACGAACGAACTTTATTTTCAAAGGGTTGAGAATTGGGCACGCAGGCCCGTCTGACATTCTGCCCTTCCTTTCTCTCACCTTTCATACTGAATTCATTTATTCTCATATGCATTTTACATATCAAATTCAAGGAATTCAACGTTGTAAAGTAAAATAATAATATAGCACACTCATATTAACATTAATTACTTATAAGCATGACATAACATATGTTGAAAAGTACAAACATTATCAGAGATAGATAGATAGATAGATAGATAGATAGATAGATAGATAGATAGATAGATAGATAGATAGATAGATAGATAGATAGATAGATAGATAGATAGATAGATAGATAGATAGATAGATAGATAGATAGATAGATAGATAGATAGATAGATAGATAGATAGATAGATAGATAGATAGATAGATAGATGGATAGATAGATAGATAGATAGATAGATAGATAGATAGATAGATAGATAGATAGATAGATAGATAGATAGATAGATAGATAGATAGATAGATAGATAGATAGATAGATAGATAGATAGAACGAACGAACGAACGAACTTTATTTTCAAAGGGTTTAGAATTGGTCACGCAGGCCCGTCTAACATTCTGCCCTTCCTTTCTCTCTTCTTCCATAGTTAATCTACGAGGGGCGGTCGAAAAGTTTTGCACTTTAGTATGAAGGAGTCAAGGCACGTACCTGGAAATTGGTGTGAACTTTAGTCCTTCTCTATGTATTCACCCCTCAAGGCAATGCACTTCTCCCATCTCTTCTTCACCTTCCTGATGACCTGATTGTAGAACACCCCCGTCTGGGCCCGGAACCACGTCTCCAGTTCAGTAATCAAGTCCTGGTCGTTAGAAAAACGACGTCCACGAAGCGGATTCTTCATGTTTGGAAACAGGAAGAAGTCACTCGGTGCCAAATCCGGTGAGAATGCTGGATGGGGCATGATTTCATACCCGCACTGCTGGGCAAGGACGATGGAGCCATGAGCTGCAGGAGCCAATGCATTGTCCTGAAGCAGACGAACGCCTCTGGACAGCATCCCGCGTCTTTTGCGCTTCATTTCTTCTCGTAACTTCTGGAGAAGGCTTTGGTAGTACGTGGAGTTGATAGTACGGCCACGAGGAAGGTAGTCGGTGAGTATTACCCCGCAGCAGTCCCAAAAGACGATGAGCATGACCTTTCCCGCAGAGGGTACCATCTTTGCCTTCTTTGGTGGTGGCGAACAGGAATGTTTCCATTGTTTGCTCTGGTGTTTAGTCTCGGGGTCATAGAAATGCACCCAACATTCGTCCACAGTAACCAGTCTACGAAAAAAAATCATCTTCGTCAGCATTGCAAATGTCCAACATCTGTGCAGATGTTTCGGCTCGATGCTCCTTTTGTCCATGACACCGCTTCATACACAACTGAACCCGTTTCCCGCCAATTTCTCTTTCACACGGCACCCCGCGCGCGCCATGTACGCGAGGGAAATGTAAACCAATAGTGTGTCTTTACAATGATACACAGCAATCCCGCCTGTCTTAACGCTTTCTTAGTAAAGTGCAAAACTTTTCGACCGCCCCTCGTATTTATTCTCACACGTATCCTAAATGTTACTTAAATAATAAAATAACAAGAAAGTACAATAAAATAAAATCCCAACATTGTAACAGTACAATAACAGTTACACAAATTTACAGATGCGTATCGTAATTTATACTAAACAGGACAAAATTAACTTTAAAACCTACATATGATGTTATGTAATAATAATAATAATAATAATAGAAGAAGAAGAAGTATCTCATCTTTCTTGAAATTTTTTTTGTAGCATCTCTGTGGTTAAAATATAAAACAATATTTTTGAACGTTATTCGGTAAAAGTTTTTACAAAAATTTCGGTAACGTAATGAGAACCGTACCACAGGCTCTCGTGAAGCTCGCGGGTCGAGTTATGACCACCCTAGAGATATCTTTAAGACAGCTAAACTGTTTCACTTGCTTTCATACTTTCCCTTCTATAAATATTTTACCCTGTTGAATTATTTCTTTCCGTGATTATATTCATTATTTCTGTCTTCTCGCTGTTTCAATCTAAACCTGTGACATTGCTTCTGGCGATAATTGATGTCTAGAAAAAGCTAGAGGATCCTTTTCGTTTTCTGCTTCTAGAGCTGTGTTGTTCGCATACCATGATGTTACGAGTGTTATGTTCTTCCATTGTTGTCCCTCTAATTTTATCGACCTCTCAAAAGTGTTCTTTGCTGAACAGATAACCAAGGTGTTGTTGTTCTTGTTTAACTAGGGCTGATGACCTCGTCGCTCTATCACAGCCAAGGCTAATTTGAAGAATTAGGGTGTGTTCTGTAGCTCTTGAGTAGGGCTGTAAAGAGTGTTTATGATTGTTGGGGAACCCTGCAAAGAGTGTTTATGATTGTTGGGGAGCCGTGCAGTAGCTTTTTTGTGTGTGTGGAGAATCCTGGACATGTGAGCAGCACATGCTGAACTGTCTCATATGGATAGGCACTGTTGCTGCAATTAAGCTCATGTGATGATTTTAATTTGTTTAAGCGCTTGTTGAAAATGGTGAACTGTGTTCTTAGATGTAAGGTTGTGCTCTGGTCGACACGTCGTAGGTTGTTGAAGGTTTTATTAATGTAAACAAAAAGTGTGGAAATTAAACGAATACGATAAGAATGTTTTAATTTGAAAACTCTTTGAGAATTGTGTTATTGCAGGCAGAAATGTAAAAAAAAAAAAAAAAAGCAAAAATGAAATAAATATTTCGTTCGTTCGTTAGACAGTGCGGTGAATACTGAGTCAGATAACCCTGATGATAACTTCCCGTGTTCACTGATTGCTTTCAGAAACTTAGTCAACTCCAAACTTATCTAAAAGTACCATCTATTTGCTTACCATTTTTCATGATAACTGTTTGTTGACAAAAGAAAAAAAAAACAAATACCAAGATAAAGACAGTGCCATAACAGATGCTTCCGTAGTGAAATGAAGTGATAAAGTCTTTACAGTATTATGTCTCAGCTTTATGAAGTGTAGTGATCAGTTCCCTTTCTATCTGTCTTTGCCTTCCCTAATTCAAGAACAGAGTTCAGGTAAGCCCACTCACTTACATGTGGGTAAGCTGAGGTGTGACGCTTTGTTGACAATACACGTTATTAATTGTTAGCAAGTCCTTGCTGTTGTTAAAAAAAAATTTTGTGTGCATCAAAACAGTTTTTCCAGTTTTCTAGGATAGATCATAATCTACATTTATAGTCTGTTGTATTATCTCAATCTCTCTTTCTCTTTCTCTCTCTCTTTCTCTCTCTCTCTCTCTCTCTCTCTCTCTCTCTCTCTCTCTCTCTGAAATGAATTCAGTATAAAGGATGAGAGAAAGGATGGGCAGAATGTCAGTGTTAAGTCATACTTTAATGTAGGGGAGTTAAGCGTTAAAAGACTTGTATGCACAGGTAAGTTTTTATTAATCACCCTTGTCTGGTTTGTTAGGGAATCTGCTCGAATGTTCTAGATACAGTTCGAGCGGAAACAGGCGTATGAATTGAGCTCACGTCTCGGGCTGCGTGTTAGCGCTTGAACGAATTCATAGAGACTGAACTGTTTTAAGCAACTGAGTTTGCGGGGAGTTTTTTTGGCGGGCAGAGCTTGGAGAATGTCGTGCCTTCTCGCTAGTGTGTCCCGGCGTATTTGTGTTTTTTCTATGAAGGGAATTTGATAATTCAAGAGGATAATGTTTTGAAGTAAAGATAAAGAGATTATTGTCGGGAATGTTCTTTCTCCCAGGAGTTTATGGATTATTTTCTAAGAGATATTACCCAGATGCCAGGGAGTACGCCGGCATTATATATTTTTAAGCCATTGTATGACGCTGTGTAAGCGATCAGTGCTCATCATCACTTATAAAGATATTGATGTAAACCTTTATGAAACGTGTGCTGCTGTGTTCTGCAGCCTTGGTACTTTAAGTTGTGTACCTGTAGCCGAATCTTTGGATATTGCTTTAAAGGGATTTATACTATGAGTTACTGCATTCTACGGCCTATAGACTGCGAGGCACGTCTTTTGTTTGGATGACTATTTTTGCTGGATGTTTACGAAATGAACTTACTTATCTGATTCACCATGATTTGCTATGAAGTGTCGTCCAATGTTACCATGATGTTTACGTGACTGTGGCGTAATAAACTATTGAAACGTTACCATTTGTTGCAACGTTTCTGGACTATTACGTTTACTGTAGTGTGTTACAACCTGTGTTGGTATGCCAGAACCTTTTCTACATTCGTGTTTGTTGACAGTAACTTACTCACACATCAGTCGGCCATCCGTAAGCCCGACCTCACTGACTCTGTACTTGTCAGTCCTTGTTATACCACACCATCCACCAGAAACATTCCACCACCATCAACAGTAATTGAACATAATATGTACCACTCATGTTAACCCTTAAACATAGTGGTAACATAACTGGTGTGCCAGTTCTTTGGGGTGCTGTACCAACTACAGATGAAGAATTCTATAGTGGAATATTGCCTAACAAGTTCAACAGCAGGATTTACAGTGTTCACAGTGCTGATTTTTGATGAACCATTCAAGTGTTACCAGTTCATGTTTCCTGTACAAGTTTCCAGTACCGATCACCATTGGATTTATTCAGACTGCGTGATACCTGATTTACATCATTGTTGTTGCTGCGGAGGCTGGGATTTTTTCCTTTTGAAGATAAGTGGTTTGTTTGTTTGTAAACTGTACCACTGTTCGGTGTAACATTGAGCCTTCCTCAGAGTATAATCTATTTATTCTTTCACGTGTTATATATTATAAGTTTCATGTTTATGTGGGCGGTTGGTGAGGTGACTTATGAAGGGAATATCCCAGGTCACACAGGGCCTTCATGAGCGTTCTATAGGGTTGAGATTGTGAGTCTCAATTAAGCGGTAATTCCGGTTCAAGGCTAAAAACCTTGCCGAGGTTCAGACCGTTACTTATCCCTCACGACAGTAATTGTTTAGGTGTCACGAAACGTCTCAGTGTTGTTGTCGTTATCTTTTTCTCTGTACCTTAGTTTTTTTATTAATTTGTTTGTGAGTGTCTTCCTCCCCTTCCTATCTTTTATTTCTATACACATTTTTCGTTTATACATTGTGTTGTCGCTTGTCTTGTCATTCTATTCGCAGCTGTCATTTCAAGCTTTGCAATATTTTTTTTTCTTTCTGCTTTCTTACTTTAGTTGATTTCTGCGAACGTGGTTATTTGTGCTTCATATCTTGTCTTTGTCACTCTTGTCTGTACTGTCTTTTTGTCATGCACTGTCAATATTAGAATGCATAATATATATATAATATATATATATATATATATATATATATATATAAACTGATTAATTATATTATTTATAGTTAAGGTAATTATACAAGTTCTCGAGCAAGGACTTGTCACCAACTGAGTTGGGATTAAATGAGGTTCTTCATAAGTATATTGACATAAGTTATCTATATCATATAATTAGACATAATGTCTACTTTGGATTACTTCTTTGAGCAAGGGAGATCCCTTGGTATGACTACTGAGGAAGTAAAAGAATTCGCACTTGTCGAATATGCCAAGGCGCAGAAGTCGGAAGAAAAGAGACAGAAAATGGAGGCTGAAGATAGGAGATTGCAGATGCAGGCAGAAGAAAGAAAATTTCAAATGGAAAAACAGAAATTGGAGGCTGAAAAACAGAAATTAGGGGCTGAAGAGAGAAAACTTCAGTTGGAAAATGAAAAACAGAAATTAGAAGACAGAAAGATTCAACAGCAAATGCAAATGCAAATGGAGGAGAAGAAGCTGCAGATGCAAGCTGAAGAAAACGTTAGACTCCACGAGCAATAGTTGTTAGCTATGGAGCTGGAGAAAATGAAGGTAGTGAATGTGATTAATACACAGAGTGCGACGGACAATCAAACAACTTCTAATAAGGCAAATAATCATTCTTATAGACCCAAATTGCCTAAATTTAATCCTACTTCTGACGATATTTCATTTACCTAAATGGATTTGAACTTTCATGTGAACCTCAGAAAAGAGACAAGTCGGAATATTGTGCACGACTTATGGACCTACTTACGGGTGATGCAATGAATGTTGTAAGTAGATTCGAGGGGCCTGACAAAAATAACTATGATATAGCCAGGGCTGAATTATTGAAGAAATACCAACTTGATGAAGATGGTTATCGTCGGCGCTTTAAGACTCTGTTACCGGAGACTGGGGTAGATTTTTCAGAGTTCATAGCACATATACGTCTAACGTTTTCACGTTAGATTGAACTTTCTAAAACTGAGCACACATATGAAGCCCTTATGGACTTATTGCTTCGCGACAAAGTCATGCCGTCAGTGAATGAATCTTTTCTTTCCTTCTTACATGAGCGAAAGCCTAAAAACTTGAAAGATATGGAACAATACAGTCGCCAATACGTCGCTGCACACCCAAATGTGACTGTTAGCCATTCTCAGGTCAGAGAAGGTTTACCTGTGGCTTCAGCAATACCATATGGTCCTAATTTGCGCAGTAGATCTCAAAGTGCTGAGCGCAATTTTGGTAGAAGAGACAATCGTGATTTTGGACGGTACCAAAAGGGTCCACCACGTAGTAATTCTCCTTCTCCAAGAAACTGGAGACAATTTAACGGTCCTCAACATTTTGGTTCCAACAATTATGGAAATTTTGGAAGGGTAACTATAATAGAGATTATCAACCTTACAATAATTTTTCTCGCGGACAACAAAATCCATCAAATAGATATTTTGATCAAAGGGGAAATAGTAATCACGACAATGCTAACTGGGGTTCAAATCAGAACAATAGTTTCAATAGAGGAAATAGCAATGGGTCCAATAGAGATAGATAGATCGCGATATGACAGTAGATCTCCAAATAATAGATCGCATCGCCATGCAAACGCTGCTCAACAAGAGCCCCAGTTTATTAATGATCAAGGTAACAATGATAATAGTGTCTCTAATGCTACTGCTTGCTCTGCTTTCGATTTCGAGAGAGCATCTCAGTGCCCGGAGTGCACAACTTTGTTCCAACCTACAGCTATAACTACCTTGAGTTGCGGTCATCCTCTACCCACTCTTCCTGCCTTAGCTACGCATGACGGAAGAGAGTCTCTTACTCTACATAAGGGGTTTGTGAATAATAATCCAGTCTCAGTTCTCTTTGATTCTGGATGCACAACTGTTGGGATTAAGCAGTCTCTGATACATCCGTCCTGTGCCACTGGTGATGTAGTAAAATGTGTGACATTTGGTGGGACGTTTGAGACTTTTCCAACTGCTATTATCCACAAAGCCACTCTCTTTTTTACGGGACATGTCCACGCATGTATGCTCCCGAATCCTATTGCAGACCTTATCGTCGGACGCATACATGGAATTAAGGATTGTACTCCTCAACAGATTGCTATCTGGGAAGAGCAAAACATGCAGGCTGCCTATGCAGTCACTACTAGAGCACAAGCTCAAAATCTTTTACAGACTCCATCTGCTGAAATTGGTGAGCTGCATGATCAGGGTGCTCACTCCGTGATTTCACGGGAGTCTTTTATAAAACTTCAGCAAAATGATTCATCATTGGGAAAATTTTTTCTTCTAGTTAAGCAAGATAATGTAAATTGTGACACAAATCTTAAATACTGGTTCTTGATTAAGAATGGAATACTAGTCCAGATGGTACGAGGTTCTACTTCGTCCATACGTTCGCAAATTCTGGTACCTACCGACATGAGAGTCCGGATCTTGCAACATGCCCACGACTCTCAGTGTGCAGGACATATGGGATTTTCCTGTACTAAATCTAGGGTTCTTTCGTCCTTCTTTTGGCCGGGCGTAAATAGAGATATAACTATTTATTGTAGCTTCTGTAAGATATGTCAGGAGGTTAAGTCACGAGGTCCACGCCATGCAGCACCTATCCAAGCTGCAGATATCCCTATTCGTCCATTCCAGAAAATGGCAATTGACATTATTGGCCCTATTAAGGTCAAGTCTGCCAGAGGACATCAGTACATTCTTACATGTATTGACATGTTTACACGTTGGCCAGAGGCAATATCTCTCAAGAGCATTTCTACTGCTGATGTTGCAGATGCTCTTTGGCTAATATTTTCACGTCTAGGGTTTCCCAAACAAATCTTATCAGATCATGGCACACAATTGATATCAGACTTGATGTCTCACGTGATGTCCACGTTCCGCATTGAAAGGTCATTAAGTAGTGTATATCATCCTATGTCAAACGGATTAGTCGAGCGTCAGAATAGAACGCTTAAGAATTTAATTGAGAAAATAACTGAGGACCATCCTCAGGATTGGGACAGGGTCTTACCCGCTGCTCTTTTCGCGTATAGAGAAGTGCCAAATGAGCATACGGGGTTTTCACCGTTCGAGCTCGTCTTTGGTGCGTAACCTCGTGGTCCCATGTCGTTGCTGCACGATCTATTAATTGCTGAGGACCTTAACGATGACACTCAATCTTCCTACGAATATGTCATTTCTCTTAGTCAGAGAATAATCGATTCATGTAGGTTAGCCACCTCAGCATCTGATTCTGCCAAGGAGAAGACGAGGCTCTTCGCAAATAGATACAGGTGTCTACGACAACTCTATCCTGGTGATGAGGCACTTGTACTGCTTCCTAGTAAAGAGGATCGACTTCTTATTACCCGGAAAGGTCCTTATACTGTCATCTCTAGAATTTCTGATGTCGAATATGTCGTCGATGTTGACGGGAAGCATAAGACCTATCATATTAATATGCTGAAACAATTTCATGAACGTCTACACTACCTACATTCTGTTTTTCAGGCGACAGATGACTCTCCGGTTCGTCATAACCACTATGCATCATTGTCTGTTATTCAGGAGGAAGAGGCTACTTTCTCCGATGTAAATCTTCCTCTTCCTGTTGTCCCACTTCATTCAACAGAATCATGGGAAAATGTAACTGTTTCTTCGCAGTTATCTACAGAAAGACAACAGCAAGTCTCTTCTCTATTGCAAACTTTTCAGGACGTCCTTACTGACATTCCTGGTCAAACATCAGTCATTACACATGACATAATACTCACTGATGATAACCTATTAGAGTCCGACCTTACCCAATTCCATTACATTTTCAAACACAAGTCGAAAAAGAATTAGATGACATGCTACAGTTAAATATAATTGAACCATCTACAATAACATACGTCTTTGTGTCGACTATCAGAAATTAAACCAAGTGACTAAATTTGATGCAGAACCAATGCCTTTGTTGGAAGATCTGCTCATCAAGCTTTCTCAGTCACTCTTCTTTACTAAAATTCGACTTGTCCAAGGGTTATTGGCAAGTTCCTCTTACTGAACGCGCCAAACCCCTTACTGCCTTTTCTACCCCTCGGGGTTTGTTCCAATGGAACTTCATGTCTTTCGGCCTCGTCAATGCCCCAGCTACTTTTGTACGCATGATGCGTCGAATCCTTTCACATCGTCCAGATGTTATTGCATACTTGGATGATATTTGCCTTTTTAGTGATTCTTGGGAAGATCACTTTAGGGGTCTTTCCGAACTTTTCTTTACACTACGCTCTCATAATTTGACGGCTAAACCGTCTAAAGCCCATATTGGGTTTAGTGACATTTCTTTTTTGGGCTACCGAGTTGGTCATGGTCTCTTACAGTCGGAGGACCATAACACTTCCAAAATTCTTAACATCACTACTCCTAAAACGAAAAACAAGTCCGTAGTCTCCTAGGTCTAATCCAATTTTATGGTAAATTTATCCCACATCTATCGTCTATCACTGCACCTCTTTCTACTCTTTTGAAAAAGGGGTCGCCTAACCTAGTACACTGGTCCCCAGAATGTCAAACCTCTTTGGGGACAATTAAGCTATTGTTTTCTTCTGATCCTATTTTACGCCTACCCAAGGCAGATAGGCCTTTTATTCTTCGCAGTGACGCCTCATCGATAGGAATCGGGGCTGCATTGATGCAAGAGTATTCTAAAACTTTGCATCCTGTGATGTATGTCTCTAGAAAGTTGAATGCGGCAGAACGGAACTACTCTGTCCTAGACCGAGAATTATTAGCTATGGTCTGGTCGATTCTGAAGCTGCAGAGGTTCCTTCTGGGCGCGCATTTCATAGTAGAAACTGACCAAAAAGCTCTCACAGCAATACAGAATAAAGACTTGAAGAGTTCAAGGTCCACGCGGTATGCTATTTCATTACAACCTTTTCACTTTACAATACGTGCTATTCGAGGTTCGAATAATGTGATGGCAGACATACTGTCTCGATGCCCACATGATTCTGCTTGACTGTGATTTTCTAGATTCCCTTTTAGATGTCGGGGTTACCTATATACCCACAACTGTTTTGTACATTAGCACACACCGCTAAAACACTTTTATGACCCTGTGTAATTCATGATTCTAAGTTTGTTTGTGCTACTTTCTCTGTTAACCTCGCCTGTGTAACGGAGGAAGGTTTGATTAACATCGTACAGGGGTCGGAAGTTTACACGGCCACATTTGATAACTTAAAATTTAAATTGACTGTTACCTGTCATAAAATCTTACCGTTACCAAACAGAGATTTTGTTTTGTATTTTTTCACAGCAACGGCTTTGCCATGACAGTCAGAGTTGCTATAGTGCTTGATTAAGCGGTTACTTTTCAACACCTTGTTTAAGTTGCCTTGTGAAAGATTTCCTGTTCCAAGTGAAGCCTACCGGCAGTTTGACACCACTAGATTTCTTAGTATCTTCGCACTCACAGGATGTGCTAAGACCATTGGAGTCTTCCGTACTATGTAATTGCTTTAGGATAGTAGATAATATTGTATATTAGTATAGTATAGTATATTAGATAGTATTTTATTAGGATATGATATAAATTCTTTAAGATAGTATGTTGGTTCATTTTCCTGCACGATGTCATTACCATGTTATTTTATATGACTCTTTTCTGATAATGTATCATGTCATTACCATATTGTTCTTATGCTACTGTGTTTTGATAAATGTTGATTGTATGATATTGTAATGATGATTCCATTTATCGCTTAACTTGTTTGCGATACTTTCCGGTATTGTATTTTTTGAAAAGAATATGAAGACAAGAAAAAAGATATTTTTTTCTGTGCCCAGCGCTTGATTGTGCGCTAGGGATAACTATGTATGGCGATGTTTGTGCATTGAAGGGGTGTTTTTTCTGATGTTGTAATGTATTTTTCTTTGCCCAGCGCTTGATTGTGCGCTAGGGGTAACGGTGTATAGCGATTTTAATACATTGAAAAGGTATTTTTTCTGGGGTTGTAAAGTTTATTAACTTGGTTATCATGCATATTATGCTATTTTAAAAAAAAATGGTAACTGGTTATTTGTTCTTTGCTATATGCTATTTAGATTATGCATTATTTTTATTGCTTTCTTTCATTGCTTATTGTTTACCATTTTCACTTAGATATATCTATACTTTACATTGCTTTTCTTTGAATTGGTTTATCTCCGTATGCTTATCTCATTATCTTTCTATACTTCATGTCTTACTTTACACTTACTTTAAAAGACTTGTATGCACAGGTAAGTTTTTAGTAATCACCCTTGTCTGGTTTGTTAGGAAATCTGCTCGAATGTTCTAGATACAGTTCGAGGGGTAACAGGCGTATGAATTGAACTCACGTCTCGGGCTGCGTGTTAGCGCTTGAACGAATTCATAGAGACTGAACTGTTTTAAGCAACTGAGTTTTCGGGGAGTTTTTTTGGCGAGCAGAGCTTGGAGAAGGTCGTGCCTTCTCGCTAGTGTGTCCCGGCGTATTTGTGTTTTTTCTATGAAGGGAATTTGATAATTCAAAAGGATAATGTTTTGAAGTAAAGATAAAGAGATTATTGTCGGGAATGTTCTTTCTCCCAGGAGTTTATGGATTATTTTCTAAGAGATATTACCCAGATGCCAGGGAGTACGCCGGCATTATATATTTTTAAGCCATTGTATGACGCTGTGTAAGCGATCAGTGATCATCATCACTTATAAAGATATTGATGTAAACCTTTATGAAACGTGAGCTGCTGTGTTCTGCAGCCTTGGTACTTTAAGTTGTGTACCTGTAGCCAAATCTTTGGATATTGCTTTAAAGGGATTTATACTATGAGTTACTGCATTCTACGGCCTATAGACTGCGAGGCACGTCTTTTGTTTGGATGACTATTTTTGCTGGATGTTTACGAAATGAACTTACTTATCTGATTCACCATGATTTGCTATGAAGTGTCGTCCAATGTTACCATGATGTTTACGTGACTGTGGCGTAATAAACTATTGAAACGTTACCATTCGTTGCAACGTTTCTGGACTACTACGTTTACTGTAGTGTGTTACAACCTGTGTTGGTATGCCAGAACCTTTTCTACATTCGTGTTTGTTGACAGTAACTTACTCACACATCAGTCGGCCATCCGTAAGCCCGACCTCACTGACTCTGTACTTGTCAGTCCTTGTTATACCACACCATCCACCAGCATCAACAGTAATTGAACATAATATGTACCACTCATGTTAACCCTCAAACATAGTGGTAACAATCAGACGGGCCTTCAAGCCCAATTCTCAACCTGTTCAAAATAAAGTTCGTTCTCTCTGTCCCTTTCTGTGTGTGTGTGTGTGTGTGCGTGCGTGCGTGCGTGCGTGCGAGCGTGCGTGCGTGCGTGTGTGTGTGTGTGTGAGTAACTAATTTACACTGTTTGCGCCTTTACCTTTGACAAGCCTGCATTGTTGTTGATCACAAAACTCTGGCTTAATTTTACTTCTTACAAACATTCTAAATATTATTCTGCCCTTCTTGCTCACAAGGCTAACCATGCTTCCATCTTCCCACACATCAACAGATTTATGTGGCGGTACGCTAATGGGCTTGTGTACTATGAAAAGTCTGTTCTTTACATTTCTGTTTGTTAGTGCAGCTGATCTATCTATGTGGGCAGTGCCGGGTTAAGGCCATTCAGGGCTTTGAGCACTGATGATACCCTTCCTTTTCCTACAAAATGTTAAATTAATTTTAAAAATATTAATACAGCAAATATATTTAAATTTTAATTCAAGTAATATTGACATTATATATTGTTTTTCAAAAAGCTTCCTTTTCCAATTTGCGGATTGCGAAAACACCAAGAATTTAACAAACAGTAACAAATTTTAGATGTTTATTATAGTAAAATTCCCACATTTTACATTTCCTGACTCAGCACTGTTGCCATGCCATTACAGACACCCCTAGACTGGACAATGAACAACTTAATAAGCACGAAAATATCAGTGTTCCCATAATTTAAAATAAGAGACTACTCAGCATGCAGTTTGAGGTAGTCATATATAATTCACTCAATTTTATTATCAACAATTAATTTTGAATTTGTTTGGGGGGTTCACTGGTAGCTTAGTGCCAATGCGCGTGCTTAGTGGGCTTAATTGATAGTCCGGTCATCTAAGTGTGCGTCGCGATCTACCCGAGGGGGTCCACTGATATATCTGCTTGTGGTTTCTAAGCAATGTGCTTGTCGCTACCGTCGTATCTACCATCGGCAGATAACATATAACAACCACAAGAGAACGGAACGATAAAGGAAGAATAAAAACACTTACAAATAAATTTCTCACCACGCGATATCAGTGCAAGAAGTACAATTAAACTGCCAAGATAAAAAAAACAAAAAACAAATGTCCAGTAGACACATTTAAAATTATGTCAATTGCTGTTAAAAAACATGATAAAGGATATAATAAAACATAAACCATTCAAATCGCAACAGGGTAAAGAGAGATCAATCTAGGAGCATGGAAATTGGTGCACCATAAACACCATAGACATTAAACAATGCCACAACAAACGGCAGATAAATTGCAGCCTGGGAGAACCAAACACAATAAAAACAATCATGTAATATGCTATTTAGAATAATGAACAATATATACCTCAATTATAGCCTACATGAGGTTGAACCGGGTATCCTATGCTCAAGATAAACGTCAGTTTCCATCTGCATGGACCAAAGACAAAAGAAACCAGCGACATTCGTTTGTCCACTGATATGTGTGTGTGTCTGCTGAAATATAGTTGCGTCCTATCTTACGCGCATGACATCATCATTACTTCTCAGCCCCCAGCGGAGAACACGTGCTCAACAAATACCCTCAAACCTTTACGTCCTGTGCCATCTGTTCACCGCGCTAGCGTAGTGGTTACAACACCGCTCTGGCGACCGGGTGATACAGGATCAAACCCGGGCGACGGCATTTGAGGATTTTTCGTCGACCGGGATTTGGACTGGATTAACTCGAGACCTGGCGAGTACATTTGAAGGAGTGTCGGATTCTAAAAAAAAAAAACGGGGGGAATTTCCTCGTAATACTGTCAGTTGTTTTCTCAAGCTGCAGCCTAGTCAACGCCAGCGTCTTCTACTCAAATCTTGTTCAACTGGCACCTGGTCTGGTTCTTGTTATCAGTTCCACATTGATGACAGGCATGCCATGTCATTCCTTCTGTTCTACGCAAGCGCCCATTTATCAAAGTATGTATCTTTCTGGTGGCAATTTTTGTTGTTCACCATGTATCAGAAGCTCTCCATAGGACTGACCCGGCATTTGATTTGAACATTCTGATTTTTTAGTTGGACTTGATTTCTCTTGATCTCCATTTATTTCCCAATGCAATGAAAGCTCCTCTAGCCTTTTGTATTCTTATTTTGAGACTTATGTCTGTCGCTGCAACTTTGCATTTATTGCTGCCAAGGTATATTTATGATTCTCTATCTTGTAGGGATGCATCTCCCAGTGCAGTCTGACAATCGTTAGTCGCATTTATTCTAAAAAAATCTTTGTCTAGTTTCTGTGTACTTTCAAACCAATTGCTATGACCTGTCATCAAGTTTTCTTATTTCGTTAACATCTAGTTACGGTTCTGTGTCATTGAAACCATGTAGAGTGCATAAAACGTTACCGAATTCGGTTATTGGCGCTCGCACGGGGAGTAATCAGAAGACAATCATCATCAGCTACCACCTCCACATTAAAGGTCAGCTGCAGTGGACCTCCAACGTCTTCCGTCTCTTGTCTTGATGATGCACTCTGATAGACTTTTCTGGCCATCTCTTGATGTTATCTTCCCACTTATAGTCATTTTCTCCTATTGCACGCTTGCCTTGGACTCTTCCTCCTATAATAGTCTTCATTAAGGTGTTATGTCTTTTTACACAGCCAAAATATTTTAGCTGTTTAATTTGAATCTTCTTCATTAATTTTCTTTTCATTCCCAGGTTTTCTATGACTTCCTTATTCGTTTTCTTATCCTTTCAGTAGATGTGCCCATTCTGAGAGCATTAAAAAAAAAAGAAGAGAAAACTACAAATTTAAATGATGCCGGCGAGTCCGCGCGCCATGGCACCACACTATTACAAGAAGAAAAGCCCAAGAGACCGATCTTGACGTCTGACTAAGTTCCCGCGTGTGTCTGGGTCTCGGTGTCTCCTCGGAGACTCTAGGGAACCACACAAGACACTTCATCAAATGAGGATCGGGAAAACATGAAGAAATATGTTCGCTTGCGCAACGTAATGTAGTCCCGTTCGCTTTGCTGATTAATAGTAATTAAAACATTGTCGGTATCAATATTTGATTATTCAAATCCTATTCAAACCATGGTGCTATTTAATATATAATTAAATGTTGACATTAGTAGTTCAGACTTTTTTGGTGTTGTTCAACGTGTTCTTTAATTGGTGAAGAATATTGTAATTCCTGAAACAAGCCGTGTTAGGCAGACAACGAAGTTCCGTGTTGCTAATGCAGTCACATGACTTCTTCAAAGTCTCTCCTAAGCCAGTGTTTTAAACCAGAAAAAAAAAAACACGAGACTCACGAAACTAGTTTACTAGCGTAAAACGTTTTATTAACTAGATTAGTTTATTAACGACATTAGTTTATTAATGAGATTAGTTTACCAACGAGATACGTTTATTAAAGAAATTCGTTTTTAACGACACAAGTGTATTAACGAGACTAGTTTATTAACCAGACTATTTTATTAAAGAGATGTGTTTATTAATAATGAGCCTAGTTTATTAACCAGATAAGTGCATTAACTATGCTAGTTAATTAACGAGGCTAGTTTATTAACCAGGCTATTTTATTAAAGAGATGTGTTTAATAATGAGGCTAGTTTATTAACCAAGTAAGTGCATTAACGATACAAGTTAATTAACGAGGCTAGTTTATTAACCAGGCTATTTTATTAAAGAGATGTGTTTATCAATGAGGCTAGTTTATTAACCAAGTAAGTGCATTAACGGATACTAGTTAATTAACGAGGCTAGTTTATTAACAAGAGTCGTCTATTAACGAGACTAGTTATTAGGGAGACTACTTTATAAGCGAAACAAGTTTATTAAAGAGATTAGTTTATTAAAGATATTAGTTTATTAAAGATGTTAGTTTATTAAAGATATTAGTTTATTAAAGATATTAGTTTATTAAAGATATTCGTTTGTTAAAGATATTAGTTTATTAAAGATATTAGTTTGTTAAAGATATTAGTTTGTTAAAGATATTAGTTTATTAAAGATATTAGTTTATTACAGATTTTAGTTTGTTAAAGATATCAGTTTGTTAAAGATATTAGTTTATTAAAGATATTAGTTTGTTAAAGATATTAGTTTGTTAAAGATATTAGTTTATTAAAGATATTAGTTTATTAAAGACATTAGTTTAGTTTATTAAAGATATTAGTTTATTAAAGATATTAGTTTGTTAAAGAGATTAGTTTGTTAAGTTGTTAAAGATATTAGTTTATTAAAGAAATTAGTTTATTAAAGATATTAGTTTGTTAAAGATATTAGTTTATTAAAGATATTAGTTTATTAGAGATATTAGTTTATTAACGAGATTAGTTTATAAACAAGATAACTTTATTAAAGAGATTAGTTTATTTCGGAGACTACTTTATTAATCAGACAAGTTTATTAAAGGGACAAGTTTATTAAAATGACAAGTTTATTAACGTGACAAGTTTATTAAAATGACAAGTTTATTAACGAGACAAGTTTATTAACGAAGCAAGTTTTTTAACGAGACAAGTTTATTAACGAGACAAGTTTATTAAAATGACATAGTTTATTAACGAGAATAATTTTTTAAAGAGATTAGTTTATTAACGAGACAAGTTTATTTACGAGACAGGTTTATAAACGGGACACGTTTATTAAAGAGATTAGTTTTTTAACAAGACAAGTTTTTTTAACAAGACAAGTTTATTAACGAAACAAGTTTATTAAAGAGATTAGTGTATTAACGAGACACGTTTATTGACGAGACAAGTTTATTGACGAGACAAGTTTATTAACGAGACAAGTTTATTAACGAGACAAGTTTATTAACGAGACAAGTTTATTAACGAGACAAGTTTACTGACGAGACAAGTTTATTAACGAGACAAGTTTATTAACGAGACATGTTTATTAACGATACAATTTTATTAACGAGACAATTTTATTAACGAGACTAGTTTAATAACGAGACAAGTTTATTAACGAGACCGAACTTTATTAACGAGACTAGTTTATTAACGAAACAAGTTCGGTAAAGAGGATATTTTATTTACGAGACAAGTTTATTAATGAGACAAGTTTATTAACGAGACAAGTTTATTAAAATGACAAGTTTATTAACGAGACAAGTTTATTAACGAAGCAAGTTTTTTAACGAGACAAGTTTATTAACGAGACAAGTTTATTAAAATGACATAGTTTATTAACGAGAATAGTTTTTTTTTAAAGAGATTAGTTTATTAACGAGTCAAGTTTATTTACGAGACAGGTTTATAAACGGGACACGTTTATTAAAGAGATTAGTTTATTAACAAGACAAGTTTTTTTTAACAAGACAAGTTTATTAACGAAACAAGTTTATTAAAGAGATTAGTTTATTAACGAGACACGTTTATTGACGAGACAAGTTTATTGACGAGACAAGTTTATTAACGAGACTAGTTTATTAACGAGACAAGTTTATTAACGAGACAATTTTATTAACGAGACAAGTTTATTAACGAGACAATTGTATTAACGAGACAATTTTATTAACGAGACAAGTTTATTAACGAGACAAGTTTATTAACGAGGCAATTTTATTAACGAGACAAGTTTATTAACGAGACAAGCTTATTAACGAGACATGTTTATTAACTAGACAAGTTTATTAACGAGACAAGTTTATTAACGAGACAGTTTTATTAACGAGACTAATTTAATAACAAGACAAGTTTATTAACGAGACTAGTTTAATAACAAAAAACAAACCAACAATTAACAATAAATAAAAAACCATAAACAAACCTTCTATCATTCAAACAAAATCCATCCCCTTTTATATAATCCAATCACACCACCCCCCCTTTATATATCTAACCACTTAATTTTCAACCCAACTAACAAACTAATCCTTTCCCCATAACATCAACATAATTTTAAAATCTATCCTAATCAATTTCAAAACAAAACTTATAAACAATTACTTAACCCAATACCATCCAATCAACAAATAAACACAAACTATACAACATAATTATATCACTAACCCCATCCTACTTCACCTATTTTCCAATCATTAACTCCTAATAATATAATAAAACCAACCTAATTTACAACAAATCCTTATATTACCTAGTAATTCACCAAAACCTCTAACATCCACACTGATCCCCTAAAACCCTCCATTACAAAACAATTAACTACCCCCCCAAAAACACCTCCCCAATAAATTCCATTTCAACATCACATTTTATCTAATAATCCAACATACCACCATCAAATAACAATCCCTTAACTTTAATATCACATCCAACTATTTTCCTACTATACCTAACAAACTATGTTAATTCCTAAATTAAAATAAATTAAACCCCTTACAACTAATCACAAAATAACAAAATAAATACAAAACCCAATTCCCCCTAAACAACAATAACCCCCTTCCCAAAAAAAAATACAAACCCATATAAAATACTAAAAACATAAAATCGCCCATATTTCCCCAAATAAAATTCCCCCAAAATTAAACTAAAACCATAATAACCCCCCCCAAATACTTGAATCAATCTCCCTTACAATCATACAATAACCACATATACAAAAAAACAATTAACCCAATTCCCTCACAAACTCTACCAAAATTAATTCATTACAAATCCCTACCTGAAACCAACTTTTCACCACAAACTATTCCAAACCCAAACAACCCACCCCTTATCCTACAATTCCCCAAAAATTACAAAAACCCCACAAATCCATACTAACCCCAAAACCATCACACAAAATTACCCAAACTTCATACATTAAACCCTTTTCCCTAACCTTTATAATACACCACACTCCTCACCCCCCCCCTTATAAAAACCCACACCAAAATCCCCAACCTCCCATAATTACTAACCTAAAAACCCCCAATTCCCATTACACCCCCCCAACATCTCCAAATAACATCCACATTCCACAAATCCTAACCCCCAAAATACACCCAATTCCCCCCCCCCTCACATACTCACCAATATCCAACACCCCCCAAATCCCCCATTTAAACCCCCAACCCCCCCACCCAACCATAACATAACCCCCATAAACCCTAACCCCATCCCAACCCACAAAACCCCCCCCCTTAACACCTATCCCATCACCAAACCCACCAACCATACATACTCCCTAAACCCCCCCCCAAAACCCCCCCAAACCAAAACCCCACCCCCCCCAAAATATCCCCCCCACCAACCCCTAAAACCCCCCCCCCCTCAAAAAACACCCCCCCACCCCTCTCCCATAAACAAAATACAATAAAAAATAAAAAACCCAAACCCCAAACCCCCCAAAAAAAATAAAAAACCCCCAAAACCCAAAAAACCCTATTCTTAAAAAACCCCTAAAACAAAACCACCCCAACCCAAAAACCAATCCACCCCCTACAAACCCCCCCCCCCCCCCCCCCCCAAAAAACAACACCTCCCCCCCCCCCCTCCCTAAAACCCCACCCCCCCCCCAACAAACCCCAAAAACCCACTCTTACCCCCCACCCCCCAAAACATACCCAACCTCACTACCCCCCCAACCCCAACCCCCCCCATCCCCCCCACTCCAACCCTCCACCAACCCCCCCACTAAACCCCCCTCCCCCCAACCATTCCCTCAAAACAAACCCCCCCCCCCCCCCCCCATAAAAAAAAAAAAAAAACAACCCCACCCCAAAAAAAAAAAACCCAAACCCCCCCCCCCCCACTTCCCCTCACCATCCCCTTCCCCAACATACCCCCAACCAACACCCCCCATTAACCCCCCCCCCCACCAACCCCCCCCAATAAATAAAACCCCCCCCCCACTCCCATAAAAAAACCCCCCCCCTACCCTCTAACCCCCTCAATTTTACCCCCCCCAACAAAACCCCCCCACCCCACCTACCCCTTCCCCCCACCCCCCCCCCCAAAAACAACCCCCCCAAACACCCCCCCCCCCCCCCAAATCCCCCCCCCCATCCCACAACCAACCCCCCCCCAAAATCAACCCCACCCCCCCCCCCCCCCCCCCCACCCCCCCCCAAACCCAACAACAACCCAAAACCCAAATTCCACCCCCCAAGTCCCCCCCCATTCCCACCCCCCCCCCCCCCCCCCCCCAATAAATACTATCCCCCCCCCCCCACCCCCCCCAAACAATTACCCCCAAATCCTAACCTCCCACCCTTACAACTCCCCCCCCCCCAACCCAAACCCCAAAAACCCCATAAAAAAACCCCCCAAACCCCCCCCCCCAAATCTACCCCCCCCAATACCCCACCCCCCAAAACCCAACCCCCCCCCCCCACCCAACCCCCCCCCCCCCCCCCCCCCCCACCACCCCCCCACCCAAACCCAACCCCACCACCCAATAACCCAAAACCCCCCACCCACAACCCCCCACCCCACCCCACCCCCCCCCCCCCCACCCCCCCACCCCACCCACCCCCCCCCCAAATACCCCCCACCCCCCCCCCCCCGCGCCCGCCCCCCCCGCCCCCCCCAATCCCCCCCCCCCCCCCCCCCTACCCCCCCCTCATCACCCCCCAACCCCCCCCCACCCCCAACCCCCCAACCCCCCCCCCCCCCCCCCCAACCCCCCCCCCCCCCCCCACCCCTCCCCAACCCCCCCCCCCCACCCCCCCCCCCCCCCCCCCCCCCCCCCCC
>JAMPIV010005010.1:425000-540000 GCA_024509875.1 Oreohelix idahoensis | reverse complement strand
GGAATTCTTCTTATTCTGGTATAGCTCTGTTTAGAGTGTATTTAGTAAATTGACTGAGATAAACATGCAGTACATTCAAAACGTTTAAATCAACGTTAAATGTGTATATTTACAAATAACAAATGTAATAATCACTTAGGTTTAAACAAGGTTTTAAGAAAATGAATAATTATTTATCACAAAATTTTAATCACTGTGATGTAATGGTAGTTTGTAAAGGAGGTTACTTCTTCTTCTTCTTTGATCCTTAGCCGCCGACCGTCAAAGCAGTCAGTGGCCATCACGCCTAGTGGCGTCTTGTAGGGCAACAACAAATTGATTCCACTTTGCTCGGTCGGTGGCCATCCTTCGTACAGTGCCCCAACTCTGGTTCATTCTTTGCATCTCAGCCTCCACAGTCCTCCGCCAGGTTGTTTTTGGTCGGCCTCTCTTTCGTTTTCCTTCAGGGGTCCAAAGCATAGTTGTTCTTGTGATGGCATCGGGGTCTCTTCTGAGGACATGACCAACCCAGCTCCAGCGTCTGCCAGCTATGATGGTGTGCATGTCCTCTTGCTTGCTACGAGTAAGCAGATCCCGGCCAGTGATGGCATTTGGCCAAAAGATTCGGTGAATTTTTCTTAGGCATGTTGTGTGAAAAGAGGACAATTTCGACATTTCCTTCTCTGTAACTCTCCAGCATTCCGCACCATAGAGAAGCACAGAAAGCACACAGCTCTGATATAATCTTAATTTTGTGCTTTTGCTGTATTGGGAGGACTTCCAGATGTTGTTTAGGCTAAAGAAGGCTGTTCTTGCATTATTCATTCTGATGTTGATGTCTTTGCCTGCCCCGCCGTCTGGTGTTACTATGCTTCCTAGGTATGTGAAGGTATCTGTCTGTACCAATTGCTGATTCCTTACTGATATGGGCTCAGGGTTGCTCACATTGAGCGTCATGACCTCAGACTTCTTTAAATTGATATTCAAGCCCACCTGCTGGCTAAACTTATTAAGTCTATCCGTTTTTTCCTGGATGTGTTGATGTGAATGTGCTAGTAGTGCAAGGTCATCTGCATATTCCAGATCTTCCAATGTAGAAAATGTTGTCCATCTTATTCCTCTTGGACTGCCCTCTGTTGTCTGGCGCATCACCCAGTCTATGACTGTTAAAAATAGAGTGGTTGATAAGGGGCATCCCTGTCGTACTCCTGTCTTCACCTCAAAGGTTAGGTTGCTCTGCCCAACACTACACGTAAAGTTGGCATAGAGGCTTTTTATCATTGACACTATGCAGCTTGGAATTCCATAAGCCCTCAGTATTTTCCATAAACTGTCCCTATGTATGCTGTCGAAAGCCTTTTCAAAATCAACAAAATTAATGTAAAGCTGTCTTTGCCATTCTGAAAGGAGGTTACTTGGCAGCTTTCATTTGTTACTTAGCTGTCAGTGACGGTTCTGCTCCTTCTGATATTTTGGTTCTTGGTAGACTGGATCGCTGATCCCGCTCGTCACTGGTCAAGGTTGTAGGGTGCAGCACGTTCCCAGAAGTGTCAGGGAGTGTCTACGAAGTTGGTCCCTCGTCTTTAGGCCCTGTCTGATGATGGTATGTAGCTTTGACTATAGGCCACTTGTACCAATCTTGTTCCAGAGATAGTACCCTCAATTGGTACCACCAACAAGTATGGTAAAAGAATAGAAACAAAACACCCTCATGAGTATTGTGTTTCCCGACACATAGTTATGTGTCTCCTTTTTCCTATTCCACCATCCCATCTACCTCAGACTTTACCCTCGATGAGAAATAAGCTTAATTCCTCGAGAGAAAACTTTCTTTACATTTAAATAGAATAGATTTTATATTTACTTTACATTTAAATGAAAAGGTTAATAGTATAGATAGAATATGTTTACATTTACATCTACACTAGTTGAAAAATGTTTACAATGTAGATTGAATATGTTTTCATTTACATCTACACTGGTTGAAAAGCTTGAAACTTTAATTAATTTTAAAGTGAATATGTTTACATAGATATTTTACACTAGTTCGTAACTGTAAATATTAAAATTAGAATGTACATCATTTCTTTCATCATTTCCCCCCTGCTCCATATGGAACTTGGGACTACCTATGCTTTTTTGTTCTCTTTAAGAAACTAGAAATAAAGCAGTCACCAGCTCTTGCAGTGGTGGTTCAAGAAATCATCATTCTATATGCTGAGGTTGCCAGCCTCCTCAAATGACTTGGATATCCACTATCAATTTTCACATATTAATATTCACATGGAAATATATACCTATTAGTTCACATGTTAGTAACGAAAAATATAGAATGTAAAATGTACAACTTACGCCAATCTTGGCTCACAGACTGTTTGTTCAGAGAAATAAAGGCACTTGCAGATGCCTTGTACACGTGTTCTTGGGGGTCGTTACTTTAACAATAAATTCCCACTTTAACTCTGTGTTTTCAGTTTCCTCAGATCCCGGTTTTCCTTATTAAAATGATAGCGTTTTCCTGGGCTGTTTAAGTCCTTCAAAATGCTCCAACAAAGTCCGGTCTGATAAGTGGAATTCTGATTCTAACTCTGGCAGTCTGGTTTTCGTCTTGGCGTGAGTTTAAATTTTCACAGTTAACTAGACTTGCAAAAGTGTCAGATTATATGGCACTTTGCCTCCCCCGCAGTTGTTGGTTACGATTTAGGCAGGGTCCAATCAGGAACTTAGTGGTTCCTCTATTTCGAACTTCCCGCCAATCGTTTCAAAACTGCATATTTAGGCGGGGTAATTCAAAATTATTCCGACGTGGAAAATTATGTACGTGATGCAAAATGTCACGTCTCCCATATATGGAAGTGACACGTCCGTACACTCTTTCGACAATGTGTTTCAGATGTAACATCTTACTTTCCTCTAAAGCAATGTCTCTGAAACAGGTGGACAGGAAATGATGATGTCATTCATGTCTGTCCAAAATGTGTCGCACAGACAAGTAATCTCTTTATCCGTCGCTTGCGCACACAAAATCCGTCTGCGGGCGAGTAATTTTATCGCCTGGCACGGCTTGAGCAAACAAAACTATGCAAAACTGACCAGGCCCATATGGGTTTTACCTGCGTTAATCTCCGCAAAGCTGTGAAGCGCCAAGCAAATGTGATGAATCATCACCAAAAGGGGTGTCAAATGGTTGTAAATACCAAATATCTGTTACATAGCAGAGAAAGAAAAGTGTGCCGACCACTGAAAAGCACGTAATAAGTCAGTACAACAACTGTCACTGAATACGGTCGTAGTAGACAATAGAGCGACCCAAAATTATGTGACAGTATCCTACTGCTGTGTTTGTTCGCAGTATCCTGCTGAGTTTATTTGTACTGTCTTGCTGCGTTTGTTTGTATTCTCCCGCCGTAATCGTCTGTATTTTCCTTATGTTATTCGATTGTATTATTCTGACGCACTCGTTTGTACTATTCTGATGTGCTGCTTGCATTGTTCTGATTCATCCCCATATATATATATATACTAGCTGTCATACCCGGCTCAGCCCAGGTCCTTTTCGGAATGGGTGCATTCTTAAACATAAAAGTGAAGGAGAATAGTACTAAATAAAATAAAGTAATTATTTCATTCAAAATATGTTTTGCGTATCTTCAATTATATTTTTTTTTTGTTATGGAAGAAACCTTGAAGGAATTTTAAAGGAAGACATTAATGGGAAAATTAGGAAGAGATTTGTTTGAAAAGGTTGGAAAATACTGCCATCACAGGAAAACCCGTTTCTTTGGTTTTTTTAAAACATTTATTTGCATTTCTTTTGCTATTTACAAAATCATGTACATTTTACAAAATGAAATACATGGGAAGTACATTTTAAATTACACATAACCTTTCACTCTTCTATTTTTTTTTAATGCCCCTTCTGGGGTTCAAAATGAGGTCTATAAGACTTTATTAAGTACAATGTGTGAATTTTGTGTGATCCCGGCCCTGGCTAAGACCCGGCATACTCTAGAAATGATCCCTAAAAGAATGACACTTTGATCTTAGCCAAAAGGCCGAACAAAACCATTTGCGGAATAAAATATAAAACATGCGCATTGTTGTTGTTGTTGTTGTTTTCGTCTACTATGTTGCTGTAATACCCTGTTCAACCTGAAAGTTGGTTATAATTGGCACATTTAAACATTAAAAACTGTTCAGGAATCCGGTTTAGAAAATTTGCATAACAGAAAGCAACGCATTTGTAAATTTCAGTAACAGCTCTACATAGCTGAGTGTTATTCAAACTGTCCTTGTCAGTAGTCCTGGTTTAGAATACTTGCATAACAGAAAGCAACGCACTTTTTGTAAATGTAACACAAATGGATGAAATTTATGAGTTATACAGTTTGTAAGGTAAAGGCGTTAACCCAAGAAAGGGAATAGTTTTTATGTCCCTTGTCCCTTGAGATAAGAATGAATGGAGTGAAGAAAAAATCACTGCTGATGTAGCACCATGTTGTTATGATATATAGCTTAAAACCTTCCCAGTGAAATGTCCAATAGGCTGGAGAAAACCACATCAAAATTGGTTCAGGCGATCTCGAGTTATGAGCTAATAGACAGACAGGCAGACAGGGTGCAAGTCAGGTTTGGTGCGATCTGTTTTAGGAATGTTTAAATTGTTTTGTGGTTGTAATTGTGCCATTGCATTGAGGTGTGCTTCTAACGCCAAAAAAATTAAGTAAGGGCTTCTTGGTAGACGACATTGGAAGTACAGTCACTTGGTGACAACACGTATAACTGTTCCGGTGTGCTAACTCGGGAAAATGCCACATACAGTTGGCCATGTGAGAAGCACTCATCGCTCAAGTCGACGCCGGCCACGTGAAGCGTTTGACCTTGCGCTTTATTAATGGTCATTGAAAAACAGACTTTTATAGGGAATTGGAGTCTCTTAAAATGGAAGGGCAGATCGGAGGGAATCATCGGGATTCTTGGTCTGCAGACTCTCTCCCCGCTCCCACAACCTGTCAGAATGGTGGCCTCTACAATGTAGTTATTTGGAGTCTAGTGCCATTACACAGCTTGGGTGGGCTAAGATTGCGCAGTAAGATGACTGGTACACCAACTTTTAAACGTAGGTCGTGACAGGGTAACCCTGAAGGATTTAAAGAGTTTAAAAACTCGACTGGGTAATGTATGGTGTCCTGTTCGTCCAAGGTGGTATCAACAGACTTGTATGTACGGGAAGGAGAGTCAAACTGATCTAATATAAGATTATTTATTTTAGTTACAGTATCATTTTTAGGTGCCAAAATAGCGCGTTCCTTAAACCATGATGGAGATTTACTTCCAAAATTTATTATGTCTGGATACACAGAAGTGATTAACGCTTGGATATCGTGAACAACTGTACATAGGTGAGTATTTTTCAAGCTGATTTTTCCTCCATGTAGAGACAAGTCTCCGTTTCCTAATTTCAACAACATATCTGCGAAGAGAGACATGTCGACGTTCCCGAAAAGTAGAGCGCGCATATTCTTAGTGAGGGATAGTTTGTGAACGTCAGGCCAAATGAAAGTTTTTTTTTTAAACATGCATTTACTTCGTCTGCCCTTGTACCTCTTGGGGTAACGGGTAAAGTTTGCCTAAAGTCGCCTGCAAATAATACGAACACACCGCCCATTAGCCGATTGTCGCCTCCTATATCTTTCAAAGTCTTATCCAGGGCTTCGATTGAACTTTTATGCGACATTGTGCTCTCATCCCATACAATGAGCGAACACTTCTGGAGCAATTTTGCTGTGGCGCTCTGTTTAGAAATATTACACACAACAGCTTGATTATCATGACATAAAGTGAGTGGCAGCTTACACATTGAATGGGCCGTTTTGCCACCTTGTAACAACGTCGCCGCTATTCCGGAAGAAGCTACGGCCAGAGCAATATCACCACGAGATCTTATTTTGGCGAAAAGCAAATTTATAAGGAAAGTCTTTCCCGTACCGCCGGGCGCATCTGAAAAGAACACCTGTCCTGAAGCATTTTCAACGGTGTTGTAAACTGTAAGTTGATCAGTGTTCAATCAGGTCTCATCTCTAGTCACAGTTTGTAACAACGCCTGTTGGTCATATGTGGTTTCTTGCAAATGTAGGTCAAAAGCAGAGTAATCCGGATCACTTGTTTGCGTAAAGACCACACTCTAGAAGGTTTTTTTTTCTGAGGACTGTATAATCTTTTGTAGTTCAATTAAAGCAGAATTGTATATTATTTCATCGCTGCATGGCAAGTTCTCTATACACTGCTCATGTCGAATTCGGTGTAAAATGTCTTCTGACATGCTGTCTCGGTGTGAAAGCCACAGAGATAGTGGATCAGATACGTGGCAAAATACCAAGATAATGGCGAACAAATGCCTAAGCGACGAAGGTGAATTGGACAAAGCAGCCTCCTGCAGTGCATTGTTCCAATGAGCATCATCTTCTATTAAACCCAATGCTTTACATTTTTTTTTAAAATAGGTGTTTGCTACTTTTCTTAGTAGCACACCCCTTTCAACCGTCTACCATATACATGGAGTTGTTGGTTATATCAGGACGTGTTTCATTTATTGTAATATGCTTTTGTTAGTATTTCACTTATACTATATTATCTCTAGTAGGGTTTTTTTTTAATTTAAATTTTGTAGTTATAGTTCAATGTCGTTTTATTACCCAAGTATGATGTCTAAACTGATATGTTTTTATGTTTCACTGGAGGGTTTTTGGTCAATCCGTATTTATCTGGGGGAGTCTTTCACCAATGTAGACTACTGGCTTGCATCCTTGTTTATTTATGTTTTATATGTTAGCTTTTGTTTTTGTAATAAAGTGTTTTATTAACTTTTGTATTTCTGATGGGGTCTTAGTGCCTATGAGATTTTCTACACTCATTTCTACCTTGTGGTTACTACAGTATGTCTTAATGTTTTGCCTCTGCTGGTCATATTTTTTGCAGTTCACCAGAAAGTGTCTAATTGTGTTTGGTTCTTGACACTCTTCACATGTGGGTTCCTCTATCATGAAATATCCAGTTCCAAGCTTGAGCCTCAGTAATTTTTTACTAATTGGTATTTTTAGTTCATCTTTTATCTGACATTTTTTGCTTGGTTTTTTTAGGATTTTATATGAGTGTCTTGCTTTTTTACTTTGGTCCCATGCTGTTATCCACTCTTTAGTTATTGCTTGGGCAATTAAGCTCTTAATTTCAAACTTACCTAATCCTACTTCAATTTAGTTATAGCTAGTTCTTCCCCCTTTGGCTTCTTTGTCTGCAAGCTCATTTCCTGCTATCCCTACATGTGATGGAATCCATGTTAGTGCAACACTACATCCTATAGTGTGCAGATATGTATTGACCTGTAGTATTTCCTCTATAATATCTGGCCTGCTACGTTCATTGCTGTTTCTGATAGCTAGTACTGATGAAAGGGAATCTGTAAGAATGATTACTTTATTTGGTGGGTTATCTGCAGCTATTTCTAAAGCTTTTAGGATTGCCACTAATTCTGCTGTAAAGATGGATGTATTACCTGTTACTTTGTATTTTTTATATATATTTAATTTTGGTATTGCTATTCCTGCTCCTATTTTTTTTTCTCCTCGCATGAGGTCGCATTTTTTTTTTTAACTCGCATGAGTCGCGGTGGAGCACGCCTGACCCCGGCCCTGGCTAAGACACATTGATCTTAGCCAAAGGCCGGATATTAGGGCGCATGTCCAAATATAAAAGGCCCTCTTCGTTGTGAAGAGAAACCAGAGTTTTACTTCATCTTTTGACCCATCTGTATATATAGTTAGGCTATTAGACAGCAAAGAATTAATGAAACCTCCCTTGTCAAGAATCCCGATTTACAAAATTTGCATAAAAGTTGCAACGCAGTGTAAATTTAAGTAACAGCTTTACATAGCTGAGAATTATTCAAAGTTTCCTTGTCAGAAATCGTTGCTTAGAAAACTTACTTAACAGAAAGCAACGTACTTCTTAATTTAAAGAAAAATGGATAACATTTATGAATTAAAATGTTTGTAACTGAAGAAACGGCAAACTTTGTATGCCCCTTGTCCCGTAAGATAAGAATGAATGGAGTGACGAAAAATTCACTGCTCAGCCTCCTGACGTCGTACCATGACGATATATAACTTAAAACTTTCCGAGAGAAATGTCCAATACGCTGGAGAAAGCCGCATCCAAATCCGTTCAGCAAGTCTGGAGTTATGAGGTAACAGACAAAAACACATTTTCGATGTTTTATATATATATATATATATATATATATATATATATATATATATATATATATATATATATATATATATATATATATATATATATAAGGTAAAGTATCCCGTTACACGCCCATTGAGGCATAATGGGAATATGGTGTTAGGCCCATATTTTCTTGACCATCGGCACACTAATAAGATATATATAACTCTGTAACCAGTTAACTTCCTCACTGCATTTTGTCTGTTATAACTCAAGAGCAGAATCAGGTACCCATTTACAGCTGGGATGACCGGAACCCGGTAACTGTGCCGCGAGACGACTTAGCCAATCGGGCGCTCAGCTGAAGACAGTGTTGATAAAAACTAAGCCATGAAGAGGACTGCTAGCTTCTATCTACTAGGATGGTGAAGCACTAAAAAAGGACTACTAGCTTCTACTTGCTAGGATGGTTGTTGCGTGCATATTTTGACGCACATTTTACAAAAATCGATATGGCTATTTAATATGGGAAAAATATAGACATTCATTCATTTGTGTATGAAAATGCTGTCTATGGTAAAAGCGAGATAATCCATGTTTGATTCACACTTTTGATTATAGGAGTAATCGTTCTGGATATTGATCCGGCGCAAGGATATTGCGCTTGCGTTTGTACTTATTTTTTAGGGCCAGAAAATATATTAATTTGCTTATTGTGTTTATGGCCTGAATTCATATGTATTACATATTATTAGTACAAGTAGAATCAGTCCTATATTGTATATTTTGGATTGGTAGGAGGGACTAGATTCTTGTATTCCGGTCTAGCGGAAGTATGAGTTGTCTTGACAAGTCGTGAGGAGTTCCGATGTACTGCTTACAAATGGCGGGGTACGTTTTTCTAGAGCTGGTCCTTTCGTCAGGAAAAAATGTCTTACGAAGTGGTATTTCTTCTGAAGGAGATGGTGTCTCTACGATAGTTTGTGTTCGAGACTCTCCTTATGTCAGTATATAGATGATTCGGACTCCAGGTAAACCCAGCTCCTATTTTGATGATCTCTCGTCGGTTAGGCCTAGCTTGACTTTTGGTGCTTCGTTATGCTAGTGTCGTGTTTGGTATCGACGAAGATGACAGATTTTCCTGCAGCGGTTATGGCTACGTGAAATTAACCTGATCACCGTAGAGCTGTATGGAAACATTTATGAAATCCTTTATATACCCATTACAAATTAACTCTGGCTTATATTCTCCTCCCTATGCATGAGTAAACGACAACTCAGGGAGGTAGCCATGTTGGATTTCGGTCATCATATGTTTTGATCACTGCCAAGAGAACAGATTATTTATCTTATTATCGGACAGTGACAGAGAGATCTCAATCCTGCTAGAAACCCCCCTCGTGGTTTCATAATCTATACTACAAACTATGGACGTCAAGTAACTTTAGTTATTTATCGATTCCTTCACTGACGCGTTTAGTCAGATAGGGGAATGCGGCCATAATGTATCATGACATTGAACTTTGATGTACTGCCATTATTTCTGAATGTGTCATGACTTCAGATCTGCTATGTATACCTACAAATTGATATGTCAACGAACCATGATGTACTCGTATGTCCCAGTGTGTACGTCTGAATAAATTGAGTAAACTAAGATTCCAGCAGTCTGCATTGGTGCCTTGTAGACAAGTGTGAGTGGTTATATTGGTCAGCACACGAACAGCACACCATTCGCGGTAATCACACTCTACACTTCTTCTTCATACATACACCATCCTGCGTCGGCTGAAGTGACCAAGTTCAGGGCCTGCTTCCCCCTGGAGCCTTTGCCTTCCCTAACTCAGGACTAGGGTGAGTTACCCATTTACAGCTGGGTAGACTGGAGCATGCCTGATCTCAACAACACACCACTCTTCCTTACAGAGCAGACAGACTGATACTTTACAGTGGTGTACTACAGGTGTAGTAAGAAATAACGTCTTTACAGTGGCGAGCCAGATTCCTGGGTCCAGCTTACGCAGTTTTGTGTTGAGAATCACAGTTTACAGCTGAAAGAACATTTGTTTGAACACATCAACACCATTAGGACAGCTATACAGTCGATGTCAGCTTGACCTGTATTACCGATAGGATGCTGTATCTAGGTCAGCGCTTGTTGACAGTTTTTTCGCTGTACAGACAGTATTACACAGGACAGTGGTATCAAGTGTAGAAAATATCTGGAGCAGTATTGTTGACATTTCTCAACGTACAGAAGAATCACAGTGTTGTTGAACATAAAGTGCATAGTTCATCGTGGGATCTTCATATGCTCAAAAGAGAAAAAATTGACAGTGTAATAGTTTAGAATTAAATCTATTACTGAATAAAGTCTTCTTCTTCCATCCTTAGCCACCAACCGGCAAAGCAGTATGTGGCCAGTACGCTTAGTGGCGTCTTAGGGCAACAACAAATTGATCAATCTATCGCTGTTTCCACCACGCCTAGTGGCGTCTTTGTGGAACAGAAACAGACCAAACAATCTATCGTTGTTTCCGTAATCAGATTGGTTGGCAAGCAGGTGATCAGCCCACTGTGCAAAGTTTTTACGGGATGGGGTAAACAGCCCCATGCCCAACCCTCCTTAGTCGCTTTTTACGACATGCGTGGTAGGGTGCAGTGTTACTATTCTTTGCTCCCCTTTCGGGCCCCGGCAACACACGGGTGTCTCAATAAAGTGGCAAGTTATTATTATTTAAATAAAATGTGCCTGCTTTACAACACTATACCTGCAACACATTCCATTCATGACATAAATGATATTGTATGCTATATGCTATTTATGCTTACATGTTATTTGTTATGTATTAAATTAGTTTATGTTCTGTGTGACTAGTACAAGGTATGCCGAGTTACACTGGTCTGGTACTAGTATTCGATAGGTACACATTTTCTTAATTGGAAATTTGTTAGCAACAATTTGCTGCTATTTCTGTTAGTTGTGATGAGGTGTTCTTTTCTTCGTTGTTTTTGTTAATAATTTTGTGTTCCTTAGTTTTGTTTGATTTGTTTGTATAATTGTAGGTCTCATCTTTTCTTTCATTTCAGTTTTTTACACCCTTATGTTTATACACTGTGGCGTTATTTGTCTTGTCATTTTATTATTGCAGTTATCATCACGGTTTCTGTGATCATTTTTTTTTTCATTTCTCCTATTTAATTTAATTTGATCTCTGCAAATGTGTTCATATTGTCTTTTCTTGTTTGTCCTTTGTAATGTCTTTAGTTGACATATGACGTATAGTGGTATACACTGATAGTATAGTACAGATCAGTACTTTATGATTGTTATTGTTATAAAACAAAATGTACAAGACCTTTGTAAGGCTTGTCTCCCAAAGTGAATGGTAAAGGGAAATATTTTTTCCACAGGTACCCAAGTGATCTTTGATTACATTGAGATATACAAGACCTTTGTAAGGCTTGTCTCCCACAGTATTTGAGATACAGTTATTGTGTCCACAGGTACTCAAGTTATCATTGGTTATTATAAACCATACAAGTTTGGACTAAGACTAGGTCTAAGGTATAGACTTGTCTCCCATTAACTTGAAAGAGGGTAATTTATTTACTTTTTCAGGTTTCTGATTTAAGAAGACAATATGTCTACATTAGATTATTTCATTATACAAGGAAAATCTCTTGATAAGACTGGAAAAGACTTAGAACAATGGGCTGTTGCTCAATATGACAAAGCATTAGCTGCAGAAGAGAAAAAAATTGCTGCTGCTGTTGAAGAAAGAAAAGCTGCTGCTGAGGAAAAAAAGCTGCGGCTGAGGAGAGAAAACTTCAAATAGAAGAAAAAAAAGCTGCTGCAGAAGAAAGGAAAGCCTTAGCTGAAGAAAAAAGATTAGAAAAAGAAGCTGATACTGCTGCTGAACTTAAGAAATTGCAGATGCAAGTGGAGGAAAGGAGATTTGAGGCAGAACAGAAGAAATTAGAAGCTGATGCAGAGCAGAAAAAATTAGAAGTTGCTGCTGCTGCAGAGCAGAGAAAATTGGAAGGTTCTGCAGAACAGAAAAAATTAGAAGCTGCTGCAGAACAGAAAAAACTAGAAGTTGCTGCTGCTGCAGAACAGAAAAAACTAGAAGTTGCTGCTGCTGCAGAACAGAAAAAATTAGAAGCGGCTGCAGAACAGAAAAGATTAGATAGAGAAGCTGAAGAGAGAAAAGCAATAAGAGAACATGAGTTTGAATTAGAGAAATTAAAATTGACATGTATGAGTAATGTTAATCAGGCATCTGGTGGTAATGGTAAACCCTTTGTGTACAAGGTCAAAGTACCAGCGTTTAACCCTACCAGTGATGACATAACATTTTGGCTTTCTAGATTTGAACGGGCTTGTCGATCTCATAATGTTGACAAATCACAGTATGTGAATCAGTTGTCTGAAAATCTAAAAGGGGAGTCTCTGAGTAAGTTATATTTCGTTGAAGAGGCCGACAAAGACAATTATGATGCTGTTAGGGCAGCTTTGATAAAGAGATATCAGCTGTCTGAAGAAGGTTATCGTCTTTTGTTTAAAACAATGAGACCTGAGGTAGGTGTAGAATTCTCAGAATTCATCTCAAAAGCACGAATTACACTTTCACGATGGATTGAATTATCCAAAACAGAGAAAACATTTGATGGTCTTACGGATTTATTGCTAAGAGAGACAAGGTCATGTCTTCTGTAAATAAATCATTCCTAGAGTTCTTACATGAGCGTAAACCTAGTACAATAAAGCAAATGGAAGAATATTGTGACCAGTATGCCACGGCACACCCTGACATGATTCTTAGTAACTCTAACATTAAAGAGAGTATGCCAGTTGCTTCGGCAACAGAATATAATCAGAATTACTCACACAAATTCCAAGGAGCTAAAAATAAATTTGATAAAAAGGTTAATTGGGATAAGTATCAAAACCAAGATAACCGCTCAAATCAGAGTTCTTCTTCGAAGAACTGGAATCGGGCTGATAGTCCTCGACACGCGAGGGGTGCCCATAATGTTAGAAATTCTCGGAAAGGGAGTAGCTATAGGAACTACCCAAGTGCTTCATGGAGACAAAAGAAACAATATTACAGGGATACTCAATATAATGAGCATGATGATTATGATCATGAATATTATGATTCAAACCCAAATAGGGGTTATAACAGAGGCAATAATAATTATAGAGACAATTATAACCGAGGTAGATCACAACACAAAAGACATGGTAAATCGTATTACCAGGCAAACTCTGCACAACAGGAGTTCCACGACACCGATAATCAGAATAATGATAAAAAAGACTCCAATAGTGTAGCGAATTCCGCTTTTGATTTTGCTAGAGCATCTGAGTGTTCGCAATGCAAAACATTATTCGATCCAACCACAGTGTCTACTTTAAGCTGTGGTCACCCACTTCCCGCTCTCCATGCGTCAATCGCGCATAATGGAAGGGGTGCTCTTGTCTTTAATAGGGGCCTAATAGATGGTACTCCGGTATCAATTCTTTTCGACTCGGGGTGCACTACCATTGGAGTGAGGCAATCACTCGTAAATCCTTCTCGAGCTACAGGCAATATAGTCAAATGTGTAACATTTGGTGGCACATTGGAGAAGTACTCCACTGCCATTATCAATATTGCTACGCCTTTCTTTACAGGAGAGGTGCAAGCATGTCTCTTGCCGAATCCGATCGCTGATCTTATCATCGGTCGCATTCATGGAGTGAAAGAATGCACTCCACAGCAAATTTCTAATTGGGAAAATGTTAATATGCAATCTGCTAATGCAGTAATCACTAGGGCTCAAGCTCTCAATATGCCACAATCTTCACATTCTGAAGATGATGATGCACAGATCCAAGATGATCCCTTGGAGATTTCCCACGATTCCTTTATCAAACAGCAGGAAGATGATCCTACTCTAAAGAAATTCTTTACTCTGGCAACAAAAGGTGATCCGAATAAGGATACAAATCGTAAATCTTGGATTACGATGAAGAATGGCGTACTTGTACGTATGGTACAAGACTCCGCTAAGTCCATTCATTCTCAAATCCTTGTGCCTAAAAATATGAGAGTTAAAATCTTACAGCATGCTCATGATTCGCAGTGTGCTGGACATATGGGTTTTTCCCGTACTAAAGCTAGAGTTCTTCAATCTTTCTTTTGGCCTGCTGTGAATAAGGACATACGAATCTATTGTCGATCTTGTAAAGTATGTCAAGAGATTAAATCCAGAGGTCCACGCCATGATGCACCTATTCAGGCTGCAGACATTCCCATTCGGCCATTTCAAAAAAATGGCGATAGACATCATTGGTCCATTTAAGATAAAGTCTGCTAGAGGACACCAATTTATTTTGACGTGTGTTGATATGTGCACACGTTGGCCGGAGGCTGTTCCTCTAAAGAGCATAACTACTGCTGATATCGCAGATGCTCTTTGGTTAATATTTTCTCGTCTGGGGTTTCCAGCAGAAATATTATCCGACCATGGTACCCAACTCATATCAGATACCATGTCTCAAATAATGTCGACTCTGAAGATAGAGAGATCGCTGAGTAGTATTTATCATCCTATGTCCAATGGGATGGTGGAACGTTTGAATAGAACTCTGAAAAACCTACTAGGTAAGATAACAGAAGATCATCCTCAGGATTGGGATAGGGTTTTACCCGCGGCTCTCTTTGCATATAGAGAGGTCGCCAACGAACATACAGGATTTTCTCCCTTTGAACTTGTCTTTGGCGCGAAACCGCGAGGTCCTATGTCCTTACTTCATGATCTTATAACTGCTGATAATATTGTCGATGACACAAAATCCTCTTATGAATATGTCATCGCACTTAGACACAAGATTATTGAAGCATGCAAATTGGCAACTGCTTCTTCTGAATTTGCGAAACAGAAGGCAAGGGAATTTGCCAATAAAAAGAGATGTTTGCGTCAACTTTGTCCAGGTGACAAAGCATTTGTCTTGCTACCTTGTAGGGAAAATAGACTTCTCATTTCTTGGAAAGGTCCGTACGATATAATATCAAAGGTTTCCGATGTTGACTATATCGTCGATATTGACGGGAAGCGTAAAACCTTCCACATCAACATGCTCACGGAATTCCATGAACGTCCTGATTATTTACAACCTGTTTTCCAGGCAACGGACGATTTTCCAGTCCAACATGGACAGTACTCATCTCTGTCAGTAATACAGGATGAGGAAACGAGTTTCTCGGATGTAAATTTACCTTTTCCAATGATTCCTCTTCACTCTAATGAATCATGGAAAGATGTTGCAATTTCTCCAGAATTATCTCCAGGAGAGCAGAAACAAGTTTCTACTATGTTAGAACAATTTCAGGATGTCCTTACTGACATTCCTGGTCAAACTGATGTCATTCAACATGACATTATTCTTACTGACCATAGTCCTATAAGAGTCAGACCGTATCCTATTCCGATACATTTTCAAGCACAGGTAGAGAAAGAGTTAGATGAGATGATAGAGTTAAAAATTATTGAACCATCCACATCAGCATATTCTTCGCCGATGGTTATAGTACGGAAAAAAGACAATAACATACGTCTTTGCGTGGATTATCGCAAATTGAATCAAGTGACTAAATTCGATGCTGAGCCTATGCCTTTACTAGAAGAGCTACTTACGAGACTATCGAATTCTCACTTCTTTACTAAACTCGATTTGTCTAAGGGATATTGGCAAGTTCCACTATCCGAACACGCCAAACCGTTTACTGCTTTTTCGACGCCTAGGGGTCTATTCCAATGGAATTTCATGCCTTTCGGTCTTATGAACGCCCCTGCTACATTTGTATGCATGATGCGTCGAATCCTATCTCATCGCTCAGATGTCATTGCGTATCTTGATGACATCTGTCTTTTCAGTGATACTTGGAACGATCACTATAATGGTATAAATGAACTATTGTCTATCTTACGCGAGCATAACCTGACAGCGAAACCATCGAAAGCATGTATTGGTTTTAGCGAAATATCTTTCTTAGGACACCGTGTTGGTCATGGGTTCCTAAAAACAGAAGACCATAATACAAGTAAGATACTTAACATTTCTATTCCTAAGACTAAAAAGCAAGTACGAAGTCTCTTAGGTCTAATACAATTTTATGGACGATTCATCCCGAATCTGTCCTCCATTATGTCACCTCTTTCTTCCTTGCTAAAGAAAGGGTCTCCTAATGTAGTCCATTGGACTCAAGAATGTCAATCCTCTTTGGATAAGGTTAAAACTATGTTTTCTACTTCACCTATCCTAGTATTGCCTTCTAAGGATAAGACATTTATTCTTCGTAGTGACGCTTCATCCACCGGGATTGGAGCTGCACTAATGCAAGAGTACTCTGGAACTCTGCATCCGGTGATGTATATTTCTCGGAAATTAAATGCCGCAGAGAAGAATTACTCGGTCCTAGACCGTGAATTATTGGCTATGGTTTGGTCAATCCTTAAACTGCAAAGATTTCTTCTGGGCGCGCATTTCATTGTGGAAACTGACCAGAAGGCCCTTACGGCTATTCAGAGTAAAAATCTGAAGAGCGCGAGATCAACGCGATACGCGATTGCTCTACAGCCATTTCATTTTTCGGTGCGAGCTATCCGTGGGTCAGAAAATGTGATGGCAGATATTTTGTCTAGATGCCCACATGATTCATAACTGTTATACAACTTTGATACAGTTGTTTCTATGTTGGAATGTGTACACATATGTAATATATCATATATTGATTGTAACACTACTTAGCGGTTCATTGATATGTATTCACCGCTGATTTTTCAATGGTTTTCGTCTTTGATGATCATGATGTTAAGATATCTTAGATGAAATTTACGTATAAACTAATGTGGAAATTGTGTCATTGCTAATATTGTAGTATGCGTTGGTGACACCTCTCTGGAAATATTTATACTTAGAGAAGTACTTTCTCTAAGGTCATAAAACTTATGCTTATCATCTGCGCATTGTTATTGGTGCGTTGTGAGCCTATTGTATGTTGCTCCTAGATGTATTTCAAAAAAAAAAAAAGTACCATTTTTTTTTTCCCCGAGGGGTGTGGTAATCTGTTGCGTGCATATTTTGACGCACATTTTACAAAAATCGATATGGCTATTTAATATGGGAAAAATATAGACATTCATTCATTTGTGTATGAAAATGCTGTCTATGGTAAAAGCGAGATAATCCATGTTTGATTCACACTTTTGATTATAGGAGTAATCGTTCTGGATATTGATCCGGCGCAAGGATATTGCGCTTGCGTTTGTACTTATTTTTTAGGGCCAGAAAATATATTAATTTGCTTATTGTGTTTATGGCCTGAATTCATATGTATTACATATTATTAGTACAAGTAGAATCAGTCCTATATTGTATATTTTGGATTGGTAGGAGGGACTAGATTCTTGTATTCCGGTCTAGCAGAAGTATGAGTTGTCTTGACAAGTCGTGAGGAGTTCCGATGTACTGCTTACAAATGGCGGGGTACGTTTTTCTAGAGCTGGTCCTTTCGTCAGGAAAAAATGTCTTACGAAGTGGTATTTCTTCTGAAGGAGATGGTGTCTCTACGATAGTTTGTGTTCGAGACTCTCCTTATGTCAGTATATAGATGATTCGGACTCCAGGTAAACCCAGCTCCTATTTTGATGATCTCTCGTTGGTTAGGCCTAGCTTGACTTTTGGTGCTTCGTTATGCTAGTGTCGTGTTTGGTATCGACGAAGATGACAGATTTTCCTGCAGCGGTTATGGCTACGTGAAATTAACCTGATCACCGTAGAGCTGTATGGAAACATTTATGAAATCCTTTATATACCCATTACAAATTAACTCTGGCTTATATTCTCCTCCCTATGCATGAGTGAACGACAACTCAGGGAGGTAGCCATGTTGGATTTCGGTCATCATATGTTTTGATCACTGCCAAGAGAACAGATTATTTATCTTATTATCGGACAGTGACAGAGAGATCTCAATCCTGCTAGAAACCCCCCTCGTGGTTTCATAATCTATACTACAAACTATGGACGTCAAGTAACTTTAGTTATTTATCGATTCCTTCACTGACGCGTTTAGTCAGATAGGGGAATGCGGCCATAATGTATCATGACATTGAACTTTGATGTACTGCCATTATTTCTGAATGTGTCATGACTTCAGATCTGCTATGTATACCTACAAATTGATATGTCAACGAACCACGATGTACTCGTATGTCCCAGTGTGTACGTCTGAATAAATTGAGTAAACTAAGATTCCAGCAGTCTGCATTGGTGCCTTGTAGACAAGTGTGAGTGGTTATATTGGTCAGCACACGAACAGCACACCATTCGCGGTAATCACACTCTACACTTCTTCTTCATACATACACCATCCTGCGTCGGCTGAAGTGACCAAGTTCAGGGCCTGCTTCCCCCTGGAGCCTTTGCCTTCCTGCTACATACCCCGACAGATACAAAGAAATATAGACAGGCATAAATAACAAACAAACTACATATATTCACAAATATATAAGCACACAGACGAAGAGTTAATGAACCATGCATGCAAAAACGAACAGGCAATTTAGAAGCGCGCGCGAACAAACAGGGCGTCAGAAAACGAACGAATCAATTTCCAGCAAAGAACGCGTCAGCCAACGATAGACAACTTTTGGGTAATAATGAAGAAATATATTAAATCAACATAAGAAACAATGAACCACCACAATCATTAAAGCTATTTCTAGAATGATGTAGACTACAATTTTTACAACAGAAACGCACATGCAGGCACACTATTAAGCACACAGGCAGCTTTACAGACAGCTTGGAACGCGTGCTCACACATAAGCAGACAGAAGAGAAAGACCCCAAAAGGGGCCGTATAATCTCATTTTTACACTATCATTACATGGAGCGGCGTAAGAGGAAATAGAGAGAAAAAGGTTGGAGGGTATGAGGGCGGCAAAAAATGAATGATTACGTACATAAAGTTGAACATCCTCCATCATCATCAGTTTCATTTTCGCTTCCTAAGGAGCATCTTTCCGGTGGCAACGTACGGATGTGAATCATGGACCATTACACAAACATTACAGAAAAATATCGAATCTTTCGAAGCAAAGTGTAACAGAAAAATTCTCAGAATATCTTGAACCAAGAAGAAGAAAAATATAGACATCCTACGCGACCTGAACATCGAGGAAAACTGTGACCGTGCCGGTATCTTGGTTTTGAAGACTGGTCCAAAAGTCACCAAATTACAGTATGTGTGACCGGCCTGAGAACTGAGAACTGGTTACGGCAGCAAATTACAGTATGTCACAGTGGTGGTCCCTGCCCAATCCTAACTATAACTAGGTGACTGAGGCAGGCCTAGTTATCTATCATTCACTTTTTCTCCTTTCTCCAAGTGAGACTATTTCTCTTACTGGCCCCCTTGTTCCGCCAGAGATGGTAGTTCTTGGAAGAGATTTAGTTCGTCTTTTTTTTGACTCCCAGTGAACGTTCTTCCCTCCTTGGTGGTAAGTAGCGACTTGCTCGTACTAGTGCTTTTAAGGCTGTAGTTGTTATATAGGTTTAATTCTTTCTCACATGCCCACTCCACATCCTTTATTGACTAAACCAACTTGAGTGTTGAATTTCCAAAAAACATAATGGCTTTTATTTACATAACATGTGCTCCACAATTCTTTTCTCATAAGGGTAGGTTACAATCTCCCTTTTATCAAGTCTTCCAGACTTAAGCTCAATGTATTTTTCAAAGGTATATTATTATATTCTCTGAGGTAGACTCTTGTCTAAAGCACTCTAATCTGCTAGGCATAGCTCAATTTCATGCATCAATATCAATTCATGGTTCATCTAAACAAAGTAATATAATGGCAGGTGCAGCTGTGGAGGTCGTCTTCATACTTACTCTTATATGAGAGAGCGCATAAGATGTTTCATGAAATGTCAGTGCTGTAAACCAGTTGTTCAACATATTCTTGTTTAATGACAATGCCTCATCTTCTTTGTATGACAGCCCATCCTGGCTATCTGATAATAAAAGTTATCCACTTTTTTAAGCCTCAATTTATGCCTTTGTTCAATATTCTCTGCTGTGGCTCGCTCCCTTAAATATGAGCGTCGTTAGCCTGTGACAAAGTTGCTGAAAGTCTAAAAAATAGTTCAAAGTTCATCTTACCGTATTAAAACGAAGTCCAGCACCTATCACTGTCCTACTAGCACCACCTAAGAGCTAATCCTACGTTTGATAGCACAAATTATCAATCAAATCTAAGTGTTCTCCTGAATTCCTATTACTACCTTTCTATATCTAGCTATTTCTGTAGACCTTCTGCAAACCGCAGGTTTCACATTTCTTGAGAGCCCAGCAAAACTTGACTTGCTCTGTTAAGGTTTCTGGTGGCTAGGATCATGTGTCTAGACACAGGGACCGGTACAGTGACATTCGTGTGTCATTAGGTCTCTTGTGTGAAAACACAGAGGATCACTACGGTGACACATGTTGTCATTGGGTCTTCTTGTGTTGGGACATGTGGTCTTGACCAGGGCCGGGTTTGGGTGGGGATAATGCGACCTCATGCGAGGAAAAAAATATGCGACCTCAAGCGAGGAAAAAAAAAAAAAAAAAAAAAAAATCATGTCCCGGAAACTGAAATACTTTGGCCACATTAAAAGGCATAGTGGTTTAGAAAGAGCAGTGATGGAGGGTATGATACCTGGAAGGCGAGGCAGGGGCCGACCAAGACAACGGTGGACACAGGACATTGAAGACACCTTGAATACGACAATGGAGGAGGCAGGAAGGCTGGCGGCTAGAGATAGAGAGTCTTTCAGGCGGGCTGTGATGAGAGCGACGTTCTGCAAAGGACATGCTACATTTTGATTCCTAAGGAGCACTGAGCCACCACTGTAGCCGGCTCCCCTTGCAAGAAGCCTGTACCAAAGCTCTCATCAGCTCTGACAGCAATGATTTCTGTAGCAATGTATTTTACAAGATCAGCTTGCCAGGCCGCCATGTACTAGTCGCCTCTTACGACATGAATAAGGGAGCAGTGGTGCTAATCTGTCTTTGTCTGCTAGAATATCCCCGCGGGAATAAATTGGGCTGAACATCCATCATAGGATATTCCCGCGGGACTAAACTGGGCTGAACATCCATCATCGGATATTCCCGCGGGACTAAACTGGGCTGAACATCCATCATCGGATATTCCCGCGGGACTAAACTGGGCTGAACATCCATCATCGCATATTCCCGCGGGACTAAACTGGGCTGAACATCCATCATCGCATATTCCCGGGAGACTAAACGGGGCTGAACATCCATCATCGGATATTCCCGGGGGACTAAACTGGGCTGAACATCCATCATCGGATATTCCCGGGGGACTAAACTGGGCTGAACATCCATCATCGGATATCCCCGGGGGACTAAACGGGGCTGAACATCCATCATCGCATATTCCCGCGGGACTAAACTGGGCTGAACATCCATCATCGCATATTCCCGGGAGACTAAACGGGGCTGAACATCCATCATCGGATATTCCCGGGGGACTAAACTGGGCTGAACATCCATCATCGGATATTCCCGGGGGACTAAACTGGGCTGAACATCCATCATCGGATATCCCCGGGGGACTAAACTGGGCTGAACATCGATCATCGGATATTCCCGGGGGACTAAACGGGGCTGAACATCCATCATCGGATATTCCCGGGGGACTAAACGGGGCTGAAAATCCATCATCGGATATTCCCGGGGGACTAAACGGGGCTGAACATCCATCATCGGATATCCCCGGGGGGCTAAACGGGGCTGAACATCCATCATCGGATATTCCCGGGGGACTAAACGGGGCTGAACATCCATCATCGGATATCCCCGGGGGACTAAACGGGGCTGAACATCCATCATCGGATATCCCCGGGGGACTAAACGGGGCTGAACATCCATCATCGGATATTCCCGGGGGACTAAACTGGGCTGAACATCCATCATCGGATATTCCCGGGGGACTAAACTGGGCTGAACATCCATCATAGGATATTCCCGGGGGACTAAACGGGGCTGAACATCCATCATCGGATATTCCCCGGGGACTAAACTGGGCTGAACATCCATCATCGGATATCCCCGGGGGACTAAACGGGGCTGAACATCCATCATCGGATATCCCCGGGGGACTAAACGGGGCTGAACATCCATCATCGGATATCCCCGGGGGACTAAACGGGGCTGAACATCCATCATCGGATATTCCCGGGGGACTAAACGGGGCTGAACATCCATCATCGGATATTCCCGGGGGACTAAACTGGGCTGAACATCCATCATCGGATATTCCCGGGGGACTAAACTGGGCTGAACATCCATCATCGGATATTCCCGGGGGACTAAACGGGGCTGAACATCCATCATCGGATATTCCCGGGGGACTAAACTGGGCTGAACATCCATCATCGGATATCCCCGGGGGACTAAACGGGGCTGAACATCCATCATCGGATATTCCCGGGGGACTAAACGGGGCTGAACATCCATCATCGGATATTCCCGGGGGACTAAACGGGGCTGAACATCCATCATCGGATATCCCCGGGGGGCTAAACGGGGCTGAACATCCATCATCGGATATCCCCGGGGGACTAAACGGGGCTGAACATCCATCATCGGATATCCCCGGGGGACTAAACGGGCTGAACATCCATCATCGGATATCCCCGGGGGACTAAACGGGGCTGAACATCCATCATCGGATTTCCCGGGGGACTAAACGGGGCTGAACATCCATCATCAGATATTCCCGGGGGACTAAACTGGGCTGAACATCCATCATCGGATATTCCCGGGGGACTAAACTGGGCTGAACATCCATCATCGGATATTCCCGGGGGACTAAACGGGGCTGAACATCCATCATCGGATATTCCCGGGGGACTAAACGGTGCTGAACATCCATCATCGGATATTCCCGGGGGACTAAACAGGGCTGAACATCCATCATCGGATATTCCCGGGGGACTAAACTGGGCTGAACATCCATCATCGGATATTCCCGGGGGATTAATTGGGCTGAACATCCATCATCGGATATTCCCGGGGGACTAAACTGGGCTGAACATCCATCATCGGATATTCCCGGGGGACTAAACGGGGCTGAAAACCCCTCTCCTGACCCAAAACCAAAGAAGAAAAAAATCATGAAATTTCCATTTCTGAAAAGAGTTTTGTAATTCAGCCAATCTGTCTCAGTTTTAAACATGATAACAGCTAGTATGAAACATAATCAAAAAACAAACTTGTAATATCAACTGTCTCACAGCTAATGGAAAAAAAAAAACAGAAATGAAAAGAATTCAGATTAACCAAAACAAAAATTAAACCAAATTTATTCTGAAATTCGTTTGTTCACCCCATAACAGTGGGGACACAGCTGTAAGTTATAACAACTCAAATAACATGGCCTTACGAGATATATGTTTGTGCATTCGTCGACCTATACGTAGATGTGGAAATGTTAAATTAACTGAGGTAATCAACAGACTCCAAGACTTGGTGAGAGAGAGAGAGAGAGAGAGAGAGAGAGAGAGAGAGAGAGAGAGAGAGAGACAGACAGACAGACAGACAGACAGACAGACAGACAGACAGACAGACAGAACGAACGAACGAACGAACGAACTTTATTTTCGAAGGGTAAAGAATTGGGCGCGCAGACCCGTCTAACATTCTGCCCTTCCACTCTCATTAATCTCAGATAGATAGATAGATAGATAGATAGATAGATAGATAGATAGATAGATAGATAGATAGATAGATAGATAGATAGATCACAGACACAAAGGAAGGAGAAATGGACAGATAAACAGATGGATAACATATATATATATATATATATATATATATATATATATATATATATATATATATATATATATATATATATATATATATATATATATATATATATATATATATAGAGAGAGAGAGAGAGAGAGAGAGAGAGAGAGAGAGACAGACAGACAGACAGACAGACAGACAGACAGACAGAGATAGACAGACAGAGAGACAGACAGAGAGAGACAGACATAGAGAGACAGACAGAGAGACAGACAGAGAGAGAGGAGACGGGAACAGACACTCAAGCAGACCGACAGAAATAGATACAGAGATAGAAAGAAAAACAGATCAACAGAGGCAGGCAGGCAAACGGACGGGGGCAGATAGGCACAGGCATAAATACTGAGACATAAAAGACAAAGACATGCATACAATACGACAGTTGGACATACAGACAAGGGCAGACAGAAAGAGACGGGCTGGCAGACTGAGACAGGCAGGCAGACTAAGACAATCAGGCAGACTGACAGAGAGGCAAACAAAATAAGAGAGAGAGAAATGGAGGGAGAGGGAATAATAGATATAAATACAAAGGAAGGAGAGAGGGACATAAAACAGGCGGATAATAGACAGAGACACAGAGACCGTCCAGATAAACAGACAAGCGGACGGACAGAAAAAAAATACAGAGACAGAAAAACATGGATCAGCAGAGGCAGGCAGAAAGTTTGGTTTGGTTTTTAAGGACTATCTTCATTGCACACGGACAACGCCATCAGTGCTCCGATCTCCTCCCTTAGATCACACAAGGAGGATCTCAGCACAGTGCACGAACTCCGTAGCACCGGCGAGAATCCCAATGTGTGTATATAGGAATCATACATTCTATACATATTTTTTGTGGTGGGTAGGTTTCCTTATTTTTTTAAATTTTTGCCATGGCAGCGGCCTGATAGGCCTACTCTTTACGATTTCCAACTGCCGTGGGATTTTTAACGTGTGCAACTTGCACACAGGACCTCCTAGTTTTTCGCCCTTATCCGAGAAGGCTAGACATCCGATCTCATTATCCATGAGATGGGGGGGGGGGGGAGTATGGCGTAATTAGGATCACTGGTGCTGATAAAAATATTTCAATAAAATATAATCCCTCAACTGGGATTCGAACCCGGTACCTCTTGAATACGAGGCGGACGCCATACCGCTGAGCCACTCCGACCCCCAAGGCAGAAAGACAGACAGACAAAAGAACGGGCGGAGACAGGCAGACACAGGCATACAGAATGAGACATATAAATAGCGACATGCAGACAACAAGACAGTTGAACAAACAGACGCAGACAGGCAGACGGAGACAGATAGACAGATAGATAGACTGACAAACAAAATGAGACAAGAGAAACAGACAAAGACAGGTAAAGACAGACCGATACAAACTGCGACAAACAGAGGAACGAGAAGGGGGCGGATAAAAATACAGACAGATAAATTTCTTTTTTTTTTTTTTAAATTAAAATTTTGCCTCGTTTTGGCGAAGCGTGTCCAGTTCAACCTAGTCGGTTATATTAGGGCGTATGTTTAAATATAAAAGACCGTTAGGTTCGATGATTCTATTCAAACAGACAGACAATAAGAAACGAATACAATAGGAATAAGACATGGCCAGAGACAGACAGACAGACAGACAAATAATAACATTCCCTGAGTAACTCCAGAGACTTAATCTACAAGTTGTTGCAGAAGTATGTATACACACTTTCTTCTTCTTCTTCTTTGATCCTTAGCCGCCGACCGTCAAAGCAGTCAGTGGCCATTACGCCTGGTGGCGTCTTGTAGGGCAACAACAAATTGATTCCACTTTGCTCGGTCGGCGGCCATCCTTCGTACAGTGCCCCAACTCTGGTTCATTCTTTGCATCTCAGCCTCCACATTCCTCCGCCAAGTTGTTTTTGGTCGGCCTCTCTTTCGTTTTCCTTCAGGGGTCCATAGCATAGCTGTTCTTGTGATGGCATCGGGGTCTCTTCTGAGGACATGGCCAACCCAGCTCCAGCGTCTGCCAGCTATGATGGTGTGCATGTCCTCTTGCTTGCTCCGAGTAAGCAGATCTTGGTTGGTGATGGTATTCGGCCAAAAGATTCGGAGAATTTTTCTTAGGCATGCTGTGTGAAAAGAGGACAATTTCGACATTTCCTTCTCTGTGACTCTCCAGCTCTCCGCGCCATAGAGAAGCACAGAAAGCACACAGCTCTGATATAATCCTAATTTTTGTACTTGTGCTGTACTGAGAGGACTTCCAGATGTTGTTTAGACTAAAAAAGGCTGTTCTTGCTTTGTTCATTCTGCTGTTGATGTCTCTGCTTACTCCGCCGTCTGGTGTTACTATGCATCCTAGGTATGTGAAGGTGTCTGTCTGTTCCAGTTGCTGATTCCTTACTGATATGGACTCAGGGTTGCTCACATTGAGCGTCATGACCTCTGTCTTCTTTAGGTTGATGTTCAAAGCCCACCGTATACACACTTTACAAATTTATATTTCATGAACAACATAGACAATGTTAATTTTCTCTATCACATTTTAAAGCTAGGAGATAGACAATTTTTTTTTCACTATGAGATAATTTTGATTTATTTTTCAGATACAAGAAAAATGATGGAGAATGTTCAATTAAGTTCTGAAGAAAAAGAGATAATTATAAAAGAATTGCTGATCAGTTGGTGAGAGTTGTCGCTCGTGTATTTATGATGATGGTGGGCATATTGAACATTTAAACTAAATTTAAGATATTGTGAAGAAAAATAAAATCTATCTCTTAGCTTTAAAATGCTATAAAGAAAATTAAATTTATGTATGTTGTCCATCAAATATACATTTTTAATTTGTGTATACATAATTTTGAAGCACCTTGTATTTACAACACCTACAAGTTTTAGTGAATGACGTTTTTTTTTGTTGTTTTTTGTTGTTGTTCTTAAAGAAAGTGATAGGGAAACAACGTTTGCTGTCTACACGTAAATACCCACATTATATGTACAGGTAAATGATTAAGTACATGGGAGCAGCAGGCGACTGTCGTGAAATATTCTAATCCACATATATAAATTAAAACGTAAATGTAAAGCCTAACAAATAACTTCAATAAAAGGAAAGAAGAATGGTAAAGAACAGTGCTGTCACAATGACTGTACTCGAAATCCCCTTGTTTTCTACTTCGTCTGCAAATTATAACGTTTCACGTTGATAGTAAAAGCCTACTGCTTCAATACCCACTTTCTACGATAAAACGTGTACTGCCTGTCTAAGAAAAACCTTGAGATACGCAGCTGACCTAGATTTAAAATTCCATTCATGTCATTTTATACACTACGTTACCATAAACGAAAGACAGATGGACTAAAGATAGAAAGAAAGGGAGGGGCTGAAAGCCGGAACGCAGGCAATACTACCACAGTCGCGCGATACACAATTACTACCATCCCGCGTGTAAGGCCACATGCACTAGCTTTTTTTCAAATCGACAGTGATAAACAACACTACCCATACGAGAGTTAGTTTTTAAAAACCTGAAAATTCTTATTAGGAAATATGACATTATACTGGTTTACGTTTGAAAACATTACAGTACCCAGACACCACATCGTATTCGAAGTGAACAGGAGGTAGTAGAAAATGCATATTTTGAACGCAGCCCCTTAGCCCCATTAAATTTATATATTTGGGTTCCTTAGGACTTGCTGACAAATAATATGTTAAACGTTACGCAAATAGTCTAGGAATTAACAAATTATAGCCAAAAGAAATAGTGAGGGATGTCAGACAACACCCAAATCAGAATCGATCAGTGGCAGATTTTCACCCCACCATTGTACGGGAAATGGGTCTCCATGTTAAATCCGATTTGATTGGAGCGCAATAAATGTAAGGCTAAACACGATTAGTCGGGCTATAAATACTACTTCTTTGTTGTTAGGGGAAACGTGAGTAGGAGTACTTTTTTGAAAAGCTGTGTAAACATGGCACGATTGGTTAGACCTGCCAATATAGTCAATTAGAGGCGTCAGGTCAGCACCACATTTGCAAATAAACTTACTACAGAACCAGTGCGCTGAGCGCCAGTGCATATTTTTCTAAATAAAAGCCTGGGACATCGGCAGATCGAAATTGTGCTATATTCAGTGCCAGTCAACGTAATTCTGTATTATTTCCATGAATTGTGGTAAGCTTGAAATATTTGATATCTTTTAATGAAAATTGAATGTAAATTGATAATTTATGTCTGTATATATGTGTGGTTCAGTAGCGAACATGAGGTAAAGCCTATATAATGCTCCAGCCTGAACAGAAGGTGTCGGAGGAAAGTAAAACTACATGGAATTGCCAAACAGTACACTGACACCTATATTATTGACTAGAAAGAAATAATGCTGGAATTGCAGAGGCGTAGTAACCATTAGGGAGGAATATACTGGTGAAAATTGTTTCAGATGAAGATAGCAGTTGGCCTACCGCTCTGAACTCAGTGTTTGTTATGTATTGTGCTCAGTGTAGAAATAGAGTATAAATTAGTTCTGAAGTAGGAGGTACAACCTTCTTGTTTCAGGGACTGTGGTCCTAAAGTTATTGAGCAGCACCTGGTCAGAGCTTTGCTGAATCCAGAGGCGGACAGCATACTCCTTGGTCCATATAGCAAACAGTGAGGTGTCTCCAGAACACAGGGGAGCAATCGAGCAGAGGAGTCTTTTCCTGCCGCCATCACGAAAGATAAGCCTATGTGGCCAGCGGAGCTCAACATTATGTAACCCCATCTTAAACTGACATTGTATAAAAATAAGAGGGGAAATTAATTGTTTTAATGAACGGAACTGAGAACATCTCCAATACTAGTTCCAACAGAAACAAACACTTGAAGTCATGATGACAAATGACAACATAGATTGAAAAAACAAAACCAGTATTACCTCATATTACTACTACACAACTGACACACATAGGATAATATTAATAAAATATGTCACTACAAGATTCAGATTGATAAATTCTGTACATATAACTTGTAATTAAACTTGATTGTGATTCCTGGTTCACTTTGTATTTGAATCAGGACACATATATATTAGTGACAGTAATTAATACATAATTATATTTGAAAATTTACCAGTGCCTCATTTAAGAATAGTCTTATAGAGTGTTAAATGTGTGTGAGTGTCACAGTGTTGTCACGTGTGGTAGAATAAATTAAATTGTTTATCTGTCTGTTGTTGTTGTGACTTACACTTCATCATATACATACCCTAGACATTCAACGTAGTCATCACAATATTCCAGAATAATTCTGACTGAGGTATAAATATGTGGTAGCAAGTAAGGTCATCTGTAATACACTACCCTTATTAGATACAGATACCTTCACAGCTGATCTCAGTCAGTACACTAAGTCCCCTATAAATATTTATAACATCCCACTTTACCACAGCGACCTATTACTCCTAACGGTCCTACAGGCAGGTTGGTGCAACAAAACCATACCAAAGGATTGGGAGATTGCCAGAATAACACCGATTTTCAATAAGGGTGACAACCGACAATGTGGAAACCATAAAGGCATATCCCTTCTCAGTACCCCTGGTAAAATCTACTCTAGAATACTGAAGCAGAGACTCAGACGCATAGCTGAGCCACAAATGTATGAGTTCCAGTGTGGCTTCCGAGCAAACAGAAGTACTCAAGACTTAATCCTCACACTCAGACAGTTGAGCGAAAAGGTATAAGAGTGAGATCCATCTTTGCTTCTTAGATCTGGAAAAGGCATTTGACAAGGTCCCCTGGAGCAAACTCTGGGACTGTTTGGCAACGAAGAACATTCCAGCACCCCTGATTCATTCTATACAGAGCTTCTACAAGTCTTGCAGAAATTATGTGAGGACGGCAAACCATAAGTCAGAAGAATTCAGGACCACCACTGGTGTAAGACAAGGTGATATCCTGTCACCTTATCTTTTCATACTCCTCATGGACGATGTCATCAAGACATGTAAGGAGAGAACAAGAAAGTATTCAGTGGGATACTGGAAGATGAGACGAGGTCTGTATTTCAGAGCTGGCATTTGCTGATGATGTTGCCTTGATTGCTAAATCAAAAGCACATCTTCAATCCAACCTGCAAGTCTGGAAGGAAGAGCTGGAGAAGAGAGGGATGATCATAAGCAGCTCGAAAACAAAAACCATGGTGATATCACGAGAGGAAAGAAGACATCAGATTAAGCTGGAAGAACAGGTCCTGGAGCAGGTCAACCACTTTAAATACCTTGGAGCTGTCACAGACCAGAAGGGAGGCATCAAAGAAGAGTTGGCTACCCGAACAGCTGGGAGACTTTTTCAAGCCATAAATCGAGGATTCCTCAGCAAAAGAGAAGTTGGTAAAAAAACGAAGATGGCTGTATACCGCTCCACCTATGTCCCAGTCTTGGCGTATGGATACGAGTCATGGGCAATGAGTACAACCCACAAAGGCCAGATCCAAACCTCAGAGATGAGGTATCCGAGGAAGGTGGTTGAAGTAACAAGAAGAGACATGGTCCGCAACCAGACGATACGTCAAAGCCTAAAAACCCAACCCATGCAGACCCAAGTAGAACAGTCCTAACTGAGATAGTTTGGCCATGTCTGCAGAATGGGAGAAGATCGGCTACCACAACAAGCATGGGAAACTAAGAGCCAGGAATCCAGACCTCCAGGACGACGCAAAGTCCGCTGGGAGGACAACATTAGACAATCTTTGAAGGACCGAGGACTAGAATGGAACCAAGCCAGGAGGAAGACAGCCGATAGAACAGTATGGCGCTCTCTCTTACAAACCTCTACACCTCACGGTAGAAGAGGAACGACTAAGTAAGTAATATGTACAGGTAAAGGTAATCCAACAGCTGGGAGTGAAGTGTCACAGACCTCACCTACACTAGGCCTCAGCTTTATGCTGTGGGATATGCTCAGTTCCTTCCTCGTTGTCATCTTCTTTCCTAATTCTACATCAGAGACAGATAGGCTTCTGTAGCAATTTGTTTTGTGTGATGAGGTTGTCAGCCTCATGTACAACCTCATATTTGTCGCCTTATTGCCAGGAGGAGAAGCAGCCCTATTCTTTCTAGGTCTCATCAGAGCCGCCCTCGCACCCTCCTCCCCCCCCCCCCCTCCCCGAACTACACGATGTCATATATTAATATAAGATACGGAGCAATGTTCCTGGCTAGAGTGAACATGTTTCATCCAAAATATTACGAAATTTAAACCTGCTTTTCTCAACGCGAATGTGTCAAACACAGATTTCAGTATACATCAATAGATATTGCCATACAGTGAATTTCGATTTACGCGATGTCGATTTGCGTGAATTCGAAATAACGCAATGTAAGGGTGAAAAATGCAAAAACATATCCATACTACTTTTTAAATGCATAATTTCACGTTCTTGTTGCTATGTCTCTCGTGTTTTATGCCCGTAAAAATAGGCTTTTTTGTGTAAACTTGTATTAATTTTTAGATTAATATACTCTGCAGAAGCATCGCCCTAAATGTAGCGAACTTAATTTCTATAAAGGATCTAAATTTACACGAATCATAAATCACACGGGCCCCTCTACAACGTAGCCCTCGCGTAAAACGCGATCGCATTACATGTATAGCAATGGTTAGATCGAAACAATATCTTATCTATTTCTGTCTGTCTCCCTATCTGTCTGTCTGTCTGTTGTATGTCGCCCTGTCTGTTTGTCTGTCTATCTCCATATCTGTCTCTTTTGTTTGCCTCCCTGTATGTATGTCTTTCTGTCTGCCCCTGTCTGTGTGGGCGCCTCAATGTCTATCTGTCTCCCTATCTATCTGTTTATCTGCCTCCATGTTTGTATGTCTCCCCGTTCAGCGTGTATCCATGTCTGTCTGTCTGTCTCCACGTTTGTTTGCCTGTGTCCGTGTCTTCTTGTCTTTCTGTCTGTCCCCATGTCTGTCTGTCTGTGTCCCTATCTCCCTGTCTGTATCCATGTCGGTTTGTGTGTCTCCCTGTCTGTCTCTATGCCAGTATGTCTGTCTCCCTGTCTGTTTCATTGTCTGCCTCATGAATAAACAAACGCAAACACAGCTTCACTCAAACTGTCATTACTCTGATCAAATCTTCAATCATTGTTTTAAAGGTATCTGAGATTCATCTCCTGCTTTCGTCCCTCCCCTTGTTGAACACTTATGCACCAAGCTAATCCAGCTCAACCAAGAACACGGCAAAGCTTTTAAATCCAAAGATAAGTTTTATTTCTGTCTCACCGCCAATTAACCATCTTCACCATCAACCGCTACGTCCACAGGTTCTAAATCTTTTAAGAAGCACGGACTCGTTGCAATGAGCCGCTAATTCCGAAAACCCATCTCGAAATCTCTAAACAGAATATAGCATCATCATCATCATCTCTATTTTTGCTCCTCAGGGAGCACGAGGCCACCCCGACTTCTTAAGCACATACTCTTGCAGGCGTGGTTTCTGTAGCAATATGTTTTATATGATGAGGTTGCCAGCCCCATGCACAACCTCGTCGCCTGCGGAAACAGTGACCATATTCTGTCTTTGCCTCAACACAGAACCCCGGGAAGTACACGGGGCAAAGAGAATACACGCTAACTTAAAATACGAATAACGGCCAAGCTGTTTCTGCGTCTGTCTATAAGACCCTCTTATGATGGCGTCTCGCACAATGTCAGTCCACTTGGTTTCAGAGATAGTACTTTCTGCTGGTACCACCAATAACTATGATAGAAGAATAGAAACGAATGTTCTTCTGAGTATTGCGTTTTCCAACCCATAGTTATGGGTTCCTATCTTCCCATATCTCCATCCCATGTCAGAATTTACCCTCGATGAGAATTAAATTCAATCCCTCGGGATAAAACTTCCTTCACATTTAAACTGAATAGCTTTAGCTTTACATTACATTTAAATGAAAAAGTTAAACGTACAGATATACTATGTTTTACATTTACCTCTCCACTGTTTGAAAAGTGTTCACCATATAAATTCATTTATGTTTCTGTGACAGCGCCATTTTGTCTGTCGTTCTCTACCTTTTTACTACAACATGGCGATTTGGGAGCCATTTTTGCGTTACTCAGTCAAGATCTAAAAATAGAACATTAGTCATGCCCGCTGACAGAGCAACTGCCAATCAGAGAAGAGAAGCGCTCAGACTGATCGCGCCTGAGTTTGGCCGGTTGAAATCTTCGGTCATTTCGACGCTAGACGCAGAGAGAAGTCGCCAAACCAGAGTTGAAATCTGAAGATGCCTAGGACTTGTGAGTAGATATAGGCCTAATAATATTCTCCAACATTCTAAAGTCGTTATAGTGTTAGAAAGGATATAGGGTTGTAGGTCTGCTACCTATTTGGTATCATGTTTAACGAAATAGATAGATAAATGTGTTTCCTAAGGAGATTTCTTTCAGGACATTATAATTTAGTCTTGAAATGATAGATGAGTGAAAATAATGTGTGGATAGATTTTACTAGTGTTAAGTCCAGATTGCGGCTGTAAGAGTTTAGTAGCAATTATTTCATTCATCAGACCGAGCAAGAAAGGCAAATTTAGTAGGAAAGTAATTCATACATGGAACTGGACAGAGATGTTATCTGGGACTGTAATTTAGATAATATTAACTTGTTGGCAAGATGATAACCGGGGGGCCACGTGATGATGACTGCATAAAGAAGGCGCCAGTGAGTCTGCATAACATGCTTTGTTATCACGCGTTATAAGCCTATAATGTTACGCTATTTTATATTGGGTGAATTGACACGTGGGTGAAGGCAGGTTAAGGTAATTTTCTTCAGTAATGGAAGAGAGAGTTCGTGTTAAATCTCCTTTAGGTGATTAATTTAATTCTAGTTTTGTTAAGTCAAGAGTAATTTTATTTTACTCTTTGATATTTTGATTCTTTGATGTAAGGATAATTTAGTGTATTTCACGATAATTGATAATTCTACTGTATATATTTAGTGGGTTACTTTGAGATTAGTTTAATTACATCTGTTGTGTACACAGTTTTGTAGTGCTAAAGTTCCCTTTGAGAAGATGAATCTAGCTTTAGGTATTTAGATTTCTGGTGAGCGCAATGTCACTCCTTTGTGCGTAAGGCACGTTGAGACAGGTGTTTCTCTGTTTGCTCCTTGTGCAGCATGCAAACACCAATGCAACTGGTGTCCACCACAAGCCCACAAGAAGCATTTATATGCTATGGCAGTGGTTTGTTTCTGTAACAATGTGTTTTATATGATGAGTTCCCAATCTCATCAGTCGGAATATACGACATGCTTCAGAGTGCAGGGATGAATATTGAGATGGATCAGTTGCGAGGTGGTGGTGTATGCTCATTATTGAGAGTATTCGTTGTACATATAGTAGAATATTATTCTTTGTCCATTTTATTATTATTTAATTATGGTTATGTGTAGAATGGTTTATGAGAGCACGTGGGTCCACTTGTGAACAAATTATGTCTCTTCTCGCTTCTGATGGAGCATGGGGCCACCAGTGTGGTTTGCCTCAGCATGAAGCATTCAGATGCTCTTGCAGTAGTGGTTTCGGTAGCAATCTATGTTACATGGTGAGATTGCCAGCCTCGTGCACAACACCATACTAGTCTCGCTAGACGACATGTATGTGTGTGTGTGCATGATAGTTGAATGTTTCACGTAGTGTGGAAGAAGGACAGTTTGACAGGTGAGAGCATGGTGTTTCTGATTATTTAACTATTATGATTTTAACTAGTCGTTGCTTTGTTTGCGTCTTCAGATTAGCAATCGAGCACTGGCTGGGTGGTTTGCTTTGTTTTATTTGTTTAATGTTTGCTTTGTGGGTTAGGGTCACTGACAGGGTTGTATGAATAAATACAACCCCTGCATTAGAATCAGAGTTTTATTGTTGATCGGGTCGGTTGCAAGTGTGCAAGAAAGTGATCACATATTACAACAGCATCATCATTATGTCGCCCACCCTATCACATTTCCTTTATATTTACACTTGTTGAAAAGTTTGAAACTTCTATTACTTTAAAATGAATATTTTCACATAGACATTTACACGGGTTTAAAGCTTGAAAACTTACATTAATTTTAAAGTGAATATGTTTATAGGGACATTTACACTGCTTTGAAAATGTAATTATTATACTTAGAATGTACATCATTTCTTTCAATTTTCCCTCCCTGCTCCATAGGGAACCTGTAACTACTTTATGCTTTTAGTTCTCTTTGCGAAACTATCAATAAAGCAATCACCAGCCCGTGCAGTGGTGGTTCATGAATCATCATTCTATACGCTGAGGTTGCCAGCCTCAAATGACTTTGACATCCAATAGCGAGTTTCGCACATATAAATATTCACATGGTAATGCAACATATTTATGTTAGTTCACATGTAAGTAATGATACAGAATGAAAAATGCACTACTTATGCCAATCTTGGCTACAGACTTGTTTGCTCAGAGGACTTAAAAAAAGGGGGGCACTGGCAGCTGCCTTCTTTCACGTGTACTGGGGGTCGTTAATTTTAACTTCAATTCCTTCTGACTCCGTGTCTTTCTTCAGTTTCTTAGTCCCGGTGTTCCTTATTAATATGTAGAGATTTCCTGTGCTTTGTAAGTCTTATTTGGTTCTCCAAAAAAAGGTCCGGTTAACAAAAAGGAATTATGAATCTAGTCTTCACTCTGGCGAGGTCTGATGTCTTGGCGAGCGCGAAATTCAGTAAAATAAAACTGCGAAAATGGTCAGACTACATTCTTATCTTCCCAAGCGTTGTTTGTTATGGAGTTAAATAAACGCTCCAATCATATTCAAACAGGTCGGGTGTGGTACTTTCAAAATATTTCCGAAATGGAAAAATTTTGCAAAGGTCACGTCTCCCATATATGGTAATATGATGCCTGATGCCCTTGTGTACAAACTTACAGACAGATCAGGGAACTCACATGATAACATGCCCACGTGTGTCACACAGACAGTAATCTTGTGATCTATCGTATGAGTATGCAAACTCCGTGTTTTCCCAGCTGGGTTACCACCAGAGTCGCTTTATCAGCGGTTAAATCTAACACGCCGGCGACTATCTTATCTCAGTTGCTCACCGCAAGCCAGGATGACCGGGTAACAAACCGGTGACATTATCTGCAAGGAGTGTCACAAATGTTTGTACATACAAACTACTTGCTCCACAAGCAGAAAATTAACGAAGAAAGAAAGAAAAGTGCGATAATTGACGGCACCTAATAAAAATCAGTACCACAAATGTACCGATACTGCCGTAGAGAACCAAAGATCGCTAAGAGGCCGTCCATTTCGTCACACAGATCTCACGTCCACGTCATGAAGCTTTTCTTCTTCTTCTTCCTTGTTCGTCCTCAGACTTCCACATTAATGACTCTCATAAAGGTCGTAGTCAGCTCAAGGTTCCTGACATCTTCGTTTGTCCTCAGACTTCGACATTAATGACTCTCATAAAGGTCGTAGTCAGCTCAAGGTTCCTGACATCTTCGTTTGTCCTCAGACTTCGACATTAATGACTCTCATAAAGGTCGTAGTCAGCTCAAGGTTCCTGACATCTTCGTTTGTCCTCAGACTTCGACATTAATGACTCTCATAAAGGTCGTAGTCAGCTCAAGGTTCCTGATATCTTCGTTTGTCCTCAGACTTCGACATTAATGACTCTCATAAAGGTCGTAGTCAGCTCAAGGTTCCTGACATCTTCGTTTGTCCTCAGACTTCGACATTAATGACTCTCATAAAGGTCGTAGTCAGCTCAAGGTTCCTGACATCTTCGTTTGTCCTCAGACTTCGACAATAATGACTCTCATAAAGGTCGTAGTCAGCTCAAGGTTCCTGACATCTTCGTTTGTCCTCAGACTTCCACATTAATGACTCTCATAAAGGTCGTAGTCAGCTCAAGGTTCCTGACATCTTCGTTTGTCCTCAGACTTCGACATTAATGACTCTCATAAAGGTCGTAGTCAGCTCAAGGTTCCTGACATCTTCGTTTGTTCTCAGACTTCGACATTAATGACTCTCATAAAGGTCGTAGTCAGCTCAAGGTTCCTGACATCTTCGTTTGTCCTCAGACTTCGACATTAATGACTCTCATAAAGGTCGTAGTCAGCTCAAGGTTCCTGACATCTTCGTTTGTCCTCAGACTTCCACATTAATGACTCTCATAAAGGTCGTAGTCAGCTCAAGGTTCCTGACATCTTCGTTTGTCCTCAGACTTCCACATTAATGACTCTCATAAAGGTCGTAGTCAGCTCAAGGTTCCTGACATCTTCGTTTGTCCTCAGACTTCGACATTAATGACTCTCATAAAGGTCGTAGTCAGCTCAAGGTTCCTGACATCTTCGTTTGTCCTCAGACTTCGACATTAATGACTCTCATAAAGGTCGTAGTCAGCTCAAGGTTCCTGACATCTTCGTTTGTCCTCAGACTTCGACATTAATGACTCTCATAAAGGTCGTAGTCAGCTCAAGGTTCCTGACATCTTCGTTTGTCCTCAGACTTCGACATTAATGACTCTCATAAAGGTCGTAGTCAGCTCAAGGTTCCTGACATCTTCGTTTGTCCTCAGACTTCGACATTAATGACTCTCATAAAGGTCGTAGTCAGCTCAAGGTTCCTGACATCTTCGTTTGTCCTCAGACTTCGACATTAATGACTCTCATAAAGGTCGTAGTCAGCTCAAGGTTCCTGACATCTTCGTTTGTCCTCAGACTTCCACATTAATGACTCTCATAAAGGTCGTAGTCAGCTCAAGGTTCCTGACATCTTCGTTTGTCCTCAGACTTCCACATTAATGACTCTCATAAAGGTCGTAGTCAGCTCAAGGTTCCTGACATCTTCGTTTGTCCTCAGACTTCGACATTAATGACTCTCATAAAGGTCGTAGTCAGCTCAAGGTTCCTGACATCTTCGTTTGTCCTCAGACTTCGACATTAATGACTCTCATAAAGGTCGTAGTCAGCTCAAGGTTCCTGACATCTTCGTTTGTCCTCAGACTTCCACATTAATGACTCTCATAAAGGTCGTAGTCAGCTCAAGGTTCCTGACATCTTCGTTTGTCCTCAGACTTCGACATTAATGACTCTCATAAAGGTCGTAGTCAGCTCAAGGTTCCTGACATCTTCGTTTGTCCTCAGACTTCGACATTAATGACTCTCATAAAGGTCGTAGTCAGCTCAAGGTTCCTGACATCTTCGTTTGTCCTCAGACTTCGACATTAATGACTCTCATAAAGGTCGTAGTCAGCTCAAGGTTCCTGACATCTCCAAACAGATTTTCATGGAGAGAAGTAGATTGTTGCCATAAGCTACTCTGTTCATTGTTGTTTACTGGGCAGGACTGCAGCAGATGTTAGGCTGCCATGGGGCTGATGCCACACGTGCAGAGATCTTTTGTACCAATCATGTTCCTGTTGTATAGATGGTAACTCAACCTGTTGTTGTTTTGTTTTTTTTTTAAATAAAGTTTTGCCTCGTTTTGGCGAGACGCATCCCGTTCAACCTAGACGGTTACATTAGGTCGCATCTCCAAATATAAAAAAACCTTTAGGTGTGATTATCCATGTCGATGACTTATTATTATCAACCTGTTGTGTCCCGTGTGTAGACAGATAATAATGGCCTGATCTCGCCTGGATAGTTGATGACAGGCATCCGTTTTTAATGGCCTGGGTGTTCTCTTTCCCATTTAGACCTGAATGTGGCTTTTATGGTTGTGTTTTTGCCATTTCATAAGTTGCCCCTATATCATTCTGCAACATTCAAGGCAAGGATGAGTTGCAGAAAAACACGGGTACAAGAAGCAAGCCTTCAAATGCTCACATATTCAGAGACGGTATCAAGTTAAAATGAAAACGCTTCAACGGTTGCCAAAATGACGCTCTTAGGCCGCTTACACACGAGCGTTTCTTGACGCGCGTTTCTCATGCGTGATGAATGAAGGAGTACGGATTTACAGACAGTCTCGCTCGGCTGAGCAGCCTGTAAATCCCTTACTCCTTCATTCGTCACGCGTGAGAAACGCGCGTCAAGAAACGCTCGTGTGTAAGCGGCCTTAGGGTCGGTGGAAGTTTAAAAAACAATGGTCTAGTCCCCTTCATCAGTTGATTCATGCATCTCATTCACTTATTTCATGCTACGCTCCTTATGGTCGTTTCTGTAGCAAGGTGTTGTATGTGATGAGGCTGCTGGTAATTTGTACAACCTCATATTAGTTGTCTCTTACGACATGCATGAGGACGGCTGTAGCCCTATTCTTTCTTTGTCTCTTCAGGGACTTCCGGGTACTATACGTGACCCGTCAGATGATACTTATTTACTTCGTCGTTCCTCGTCAACTTTGGGTGTCGAGATTTGTCAGCGAGCATGAAATACTATCATATCGGTCTTTCTCCTGGCCTGCTACCAATCTAGTCCTTGGTCCTTCAAAGATTGTCTAATGTTGTCCTCCTAGCGAACTCTGGGTCGCCCAGAAGGTCTGGATCCCTAGCTCTTGGTTTCACATATTTTTTGTGGTAGCCAATCTTCTCCCATTCTGCAGACATGGCCAAACCGTCGTAATTGGGACTGTTCCGATTGGGACTGTTCCGCTTGGATCTGCGGGGGCTGGGTTTTGAGGCCATGACGTGTCGTCTGGTTGCGAACCATGTCTCTTCTTGTTACTTCAGCCACCTTCCTCAGGTACTTTATTTCTGAGGCTTGAAGCTGGCTTTAGTGGGTTGTAGTAATTGCCCACGACTCGCATCCACAAGTCAAAACCGGAATATAAGTGAAGCGGTATACAACCATCTTCGTCTTCTTGCCACTTTCTTTTTTTGCTGAGGAATCTTCGATTTATTGCCTGAAAAAATCTCTCACAAGCTGCTCTTCGGGTAGCCAACTCTTCCTTGATGCCCCCCCCCCCCCTTTTCCAGTCTATAACTGCAGAGTATACAAGCACTGATATTTTAAAAGGCCTGCTGGTAAAGCGCTTTCTTCCTTAATAAATCCTCGCAACTCAAGTCTAACTGGCATAGACATCGGTCCTCTTTATTTTATCAATCTTCATCAACATCCTTCAGCTTCCCCAGTGGTAGAGACCTTCAACAAACGCAAGCCAAGTCCTCCTGACCCAGACGCGCTAATTGTATTTGGGTGTATTCCTCATCCCTTCATTTCTATCTCCAGTTCTCTTCTCCCGTGTGTTTTTCTATCTCTCTCTACCTCTCATACCCCGGGGTTTCCAGAACACGCACTGCCTTGAAAGGTTATCAACAGGTTTCCCCCATATATGCTCTTCACATCCTCAACCGTCCACTTTCTGATCCACTGCGTTAAAATAATGCCCGGTACGCTCTCTGTATTATCAGACGATGAGTTACACCTCCCTTGTGTTCACCCTTCACAGTCTGCAACAAACTGTCTAATTCAGCGGACGGCAACCCGGGAGCTGTGGGAATCTTCTTTAGTATCACTGTGTTCTCTAAAGACACAACGGGCTGATCACCCGTTTGCCAGTCACTTCGATTACGGAAACAAAAGCAAATGGGTTGATTTGCCGTTGCCCTAAAGACGCCACTAGGCGTGATGGGAAACAATGGCAAAGAAAACCTATCTGCTGTTGCCCTAAGACGCCACTAGGCGTAATGGCCACTGACTGCTTTGACGGTCGGTGGCTAAGGACGGAAGAAGAGAAGAAGAAGAAGTTCTCTAAAGACCTGCATTAACAAATCTTGTCTGTTTTCAGGTTTCAGAGTTTTTGGAACAAACGCAGCCTGCCTGCAACGTTTATCTCGGTAGACGATCTACTTCCTGCGACTTCATCAAAACAGCGGTTGGAAAACTCAAACTAAGTTACACTTTACCGAATGTTAACTTCACTTCAAACAAAAGATCTCTTCCTATCTTATACAGTTTACGAGTAAAGTAACTGTAGTAAGACAGCTCGTGGGTTTTCAATGGGAAAGTGAAAGTACCTATAAACATGGCGACACTGCCGGAAGGAAAGGGATTGTCCATAATTTACCCAGGAGAAGAATTGTTTACCCCGTCTGCCATCTAGAGATCTACTAAATGATCCCCTGGGATCTTACGGTAGATCAAGATTGACTGGTATCCAATCACTGGTCTAATTTATCGTGTCAATTCTCACTTCCGCATCATACAGCTTTTCTTCTTCTTCTTCTTCATTTTTATCATCACTTCTACTTCTACTTCTTCTTCCTCATTCGTCCTCAGACTTCCACACTAATGACTCTAATAAAGGCAGTAGTCAGCTCAAGGTTCTTGACATCTCGTTCGTCTTCAGACTTCCACACTAATGACTCTAATAAAGGCAGTAGTCAGCTCAAGGTTCTTGACATCTCGCTCGCCTTCAGACTTCCACATTAATGACTCTAATAAAGGCAGTAGTCAGCTCAAGGTTCTTGACATCTCGCTCGCCTTCAGACTTCCACATTAATGACTCTAATAAAGGCAGTAGTCAGCTCAAGGTTCTTGACATCTCGCTCGCCTTCAGACTTCCACATTAATGACTCTAATAAAGGCAGTAGTCAGCTCAAGGTTCTTGACATCTCGCTCGCCTTCAGACTTCCACATTAATGACTCTAATAAAGGCAGTAGTCAGCTCAAGGTTCTTGACATCTCGCTCGCCTTCAGACTTCCACACTAATGACTCTAATAAAGGCAGTAGTCAGCTCAAGGTTCTTGACATCTCGCTCGCATTCAGACTTCCACACTAATGACTCTAATAAAGGCAGTAGTCAGCTCAAGGTTCCTGACATCTCGCTCGCATTCAGACTTTCACACTAATGATTCTAATAAAGGCAGTAGTCAGCTCAAGGTTCCTGACATCTCGCTCACATTCAGACTTTCACACTAATGACTCTAATAAAGGCAGTAGTCAGCTCAAGGTTCCTGACATCTCGCTCGCATTCAGACTTTCACACTAATGACTCTAATAAAGGCAGTAGTCAGCTCAAGGTTCTTGACATCTCGCTCGCCTTCAGACTTCCACACTAATGACTCTAATAAAGGCAGTAGTCAGCTCAAGGTTCTTGACATCTCGCTCGCCTTCAGACTTCCACACTAATGACTCTAATAAAGGCAGTAGTCAGCTCAAGGTTCTTGACATCTCGCTCGCCTTCAGACTTTCACACTAATGACTCTAATAAAGGCAGTAGTCAGCTCAAGGTTCTTGACATCTCGCTCGCCTTCAGACTTCCACACTAATGACTCTAATAAAGGCAGTAGTCAGCTCAAGGTTCTTGACATCTCGCTCGCCTTCAGACTTCCACACTAATGACTCTAATAAAGGCAGTAGTCAGCTCAAGGTTCTTGACATCTCGCTCGCCTTCAGACTTCCACACTAATGACTCTAATAAAGGCAGTAGTCAGCTCAAGGTTCTTGACATCTCGCTCGCCTTCAGACTTCCACACTAATGACTCTAATAAAGGCAGTAGTCAGCTCAAGGTTCCTGACATCTCGCTTGCCTTCAGACTTCCACACTAATGACTCTAATAAAGGCAGTAGTCAGCTCAAGGTTCTTGACATCTCGCTCGCCTTCAGACTTCCACACTAATGACTCTAATAAAGGCAGTAGTCAGCTCAAGGTTCTTGACATCTCGCTCGCCTTCAGACTTTCACACTAATGACTCTAATAAAGGCAGTAGTCAGCTCAAGGTTCTTGACATCTCGCTCGCCTTCAGACTTCCACACTAATGACTCTAATAAAGGCAGTAGTCAGCTCAAGGTTCTTGACATCTCGCTCGCCTTCAGACTTCCACACTAATGACTCTAATAAAGGCAGTAGTCAGCTCAAGGTTCTTGACATCTCGCTCGCCTTCAGACTTCCACACTAATGACTCTAATAAAGGCAGTAGTCAGCTCAAGGTTCTTGACATCTCGCTCGCCTTCAGACTTCCACACTAATGACTCTAATAAAGGCAGTAGTCAGCTCAAGGTTCTTGACATCTCGCTCGCCTTCAGACTTCCACACTAATGACTCTAATAAAGGCAGTAGTCAGCTCAAGGTTCTTGACATCTCGCTCGCATTCAGACTTTCACACTAATGACTCTAATAAAGGCAGTAGTCAGCTCAAGGTTCTTGACATCTCGCTCGCCTTCAGACTTCCACACTAATGACTAATAAAGGCAGTAGTCAGCTCAAGGTTCTTGACATCTCGCTCGCCTTCAGACTTCCACACTAATGACTCTAATAAAGGCAGTAGTCAGCTCAAGGTTCTTGACATCTCGCTCGCCTTCAGACTTCCACACTAATGACTCTAATAAAGGCAGTAGTCAGCTCAAGGTTCTTGACATCTCGCTCGCCTTCAGACTTCCACACTAATGACTCTAATAAAGGCAGTAGTCAGCTCAAGGTTCCTGACATCTCGCTCGCCTTCAGACTTCCACACTAATGACTCTAATAAAGGCAGTAGTCAGCTCAAGGTTCCTGACATCTCGCTCGCCTTCAGACTTCCACACTAATGACTCTAATAAAGGCAGTAGTCAGCTCAAGGTTCCTGACATCTCGCTCGCCTTCAGACTTCCACACTAATGACTCTAATAAAGGCAGTAGTCAGCTCAAGGTTCCTGACATCTCGCTCGCCTTCAGACTTCCACACTAATGACTCTAATAAAGGCAGTAGTCAGCTCAAGGTTCTTGACATCTCGCTCGCCTTCAGACTTCCACACTAATGACTCTAATAAAGGCAGTAGTCAGCTCAAGGTTCCTGACATCTCGCTCGCATTCAGACTTTCACACTAATGACTAATATAGGCAGTAGTCAGCTCAAGGTCCCTGACATCTCGCTCGCCTTCAGACTTTCATACTAATGACTCTAATAAAGGCAGTAGTCAGCTCAAGGTTCCTGACATCTCGCTCGCCTTCAGACTTTCACACTAATGACTCTAATAAAGGCAGTAGTCAGCTCAAGGTTCTTGACATCTCGCTCGCCTTCAGACTTCCACACTAATGACTCTAATAAAGGCAGTAGTCAGCTCAAGGTTCCTGACATCTCGCTCGCATTCAGACTTTCACACTAATGACTCTAATAAAGGCAGTAGTCAGCTCAAGGTTCCTGACATCTCGCTCGCATTCAGACTTTCACACTAATGACTAATATAGGCAGTAGTCAGCTCAAGGTCCCTGACATCTCGCACGCCTTCAGACTTTCACACTAATGATTCTAATAAAGGCAGTAGTCAGCTCAAGGTTCTTGACATCTCGCTCGCATTCAGACTTTCACACTAATGACTCTAATAAAGGCAGTAGTCAGCTCAAGGTTCTTGACATCTCGCTCGCCTTCAGACTTCCACACTAATGACTCTAATAAAGGCAGTAGTCAGCTCAAGGTTCCTGACATCTCGCTCGCATTCAGACTTTCACACTAATGACTCTAATAAAGGCAGTAGTCAGCTCAAGGTTCCTGACATCTCGCTCGCATTCAGACTTTCACACTAATGACTAATATAGGCAGTAGTCAGCTCAAGGTCCCTGACATCTCGCTCGCCTTCAGACTTTCACACTAATGATTCTAATAAAAGGCAGTAGTCAGCTCAAGGTTCCTGACATCTCGCTCGCCTTCAGACTTCCACACTAATGACTCTAATAAAGGCAGTAGTCAGCTCAAGGTTCCTGACATCTCGCTCACATTCAGACTTTCACACTAATGACTAATAAAGGCAGTAGTCAGCTCAAGGTTCCTGACATCTCGCTCGCCTTCAGACTTTCACACTAATGATTCTAATAAAAGGCAGTAGTCAGCTCAAGGTTCCTGACATCTCGCTCGCCTTCAGACTTCCACACTAATGACTCTAATAAAGGCAGTAGTCAGCTCAAGGTTCCTGACATCTCGCTCACATTCAGACTTTCACACTAATGACTAATAAAGGCAGTAGTCAGCTCAAGGTCCCTGACATCTCGCTCGCCTTCAGACTTTCACACTAATGACTCTAATAAAGGCAGTAGTCAGCTCAAGGTTCCTGACATCTCGCTCACATTCAGACTTTCACACTAATGACTAATAAAGGCAGTAGTCAGCTCAAGGTCCCTGACATCTCGCTCGCCTTCAGACTTCCACACTAATGACTCTAATAAAGGCAGTAGTCAGCTCAAGGTTCCTGACATCTCGCTCACATTCAGACTTTCACACTAATGACTCTAATAAAGGCAGTAGTCAGCTCAAGGTTCCTGACATCTCGCTCGCATTCAGACTTTCACACTAATGACTAATAAAGGCAGTAGTCAGCTCAAGGTCCCTGACATCTCGCTCGCCTTCAGACTTCCACACTAATGACTCTAATAAAGGCAGTAGTCAGCTCAAGGTTCCTGACATCTCGCTCGCATTCAGACTTTCACACTAATGACTCTAATAAAGGCAGTAGTCAGCTCAAGGTTCCTGACATCTCGCTCGCATTCAGACTTTCACACTAATGACTAATATAGGCAGTAGTCAGCTCAAGGTCCCTGACATCTCGCTCGCCTTCAGACTTTCACACTAATGATTCTAATAAAAGGCAGTAGTCAGCTCAAGGTTCCTGACATATCGCTCGCCTTCAGACTTCCACACTAATGACTCTAATAAAGGCAGTAGTCAGCTCAAGGTTCCTGACATCTCGCTCGCATTCAGACTTTCACACTAATGACTAGTAAAGGCAGTAGTCAGCTCAAGGTCCCTGACATCTCGCTCGCCTTCAGAATTCCACACTAATGACTCTAATAAAGGCAGCAGTCAGCTTAAGGCTCCTGAAATCTCTCTCGCCTTCAGTCTTCCACACTAATGACTCTAATAAAGGCAGTAGTAAGCTCAAAGTCCTTGACATCTCCACACAGTTTTTATGAAGCCTTTAACGTCCCTACTTCCTTCAGTAGCTTCTGCTCACTACCAATCTGTGTATGCAGTTCTGGACTACCATTTTCCTCAACACGTTGTGCTCATAAAACAAATATTATTATTACACATTTTCGTCCGTTACATCTTACTATTTCCTGTTATTTGTTCAGTATCCTTCCGCGCTGGCTGGACCACTGGACTTTAACCAAATCACGCCAAGACTTCCAGCCTTGTACCATCCTGTCAAGGTCTTTCCATCTCTTCAGGATCCTTGTCATGTCTGTCACCAATTACATTCTGCATAGATGTTTCGGGCTCCACCTATTTATAATACCCTGGGGGTTTCAGGATTAGGACGGTCTTGTAATGCATTCAGCTGGTGTCCCCAATGTGTGTCCTACTGCATGTCAGCGTGTGTTACTTACCTCTTGTTCCATTCATACGTCTGGTTCTTTCCATCAGGTTCATATTGATGATCTTGTCGTGCTATGTAATCCTTTCGATCCTGTGGAAGTACCCACTTATGGAAGTACCCACTTATGGAAGTACCCACTTATGGAAGTACCCACTTATGGATGTACCCACTTATGGAAGTACCCACTTATGGTAGTACCCACTTATGGTAGTACCCACTTATGGAAGTACCCACTTATGGTAGTACCCACTTATGGTAGTACCCACTTATGGAAGTACCCACTTATGGAAGTACCCACTTATGGAAGTACCCACTTATGGTAGTACCCACTTATGGAAGTACCCACTTATGATAGTACCCACTTATGGTAGTACCCACTTATGGAAGTACCCACTTATGGAAGTACCCACTTATGGAAGTACCCACTTATGGTAGTACCCACTTATGGAAGTACCCACTTATGGAAGTACCCACTTATGGTAGTACCCACTTATGGAAGTACCCACTTATGGTAGTACCCACTTACGGAAGTACCCACTTACGGAAGTACCCACTTACGGAAGTACTCACTTATGGAAGTACCCATTTATGGTAGTACCCACTAATGGAAGTACCCACTTATGGAAGTACCCATTTATGGAAGTACCCACTTATGAAAGTACCCACTTATGGAAGTACCCACTTATGGAAGTACCCACTTATGGAAGTCCGTGACTTCTTGATCACCGTTTTATTTTGGATATTGTTCTCCATGTTTCATAGCCGTAAAGTAGTGCTACCGCGACATCTGAACTATGACTAAGACCACCAACTATTTTATATTTGGACATGCGCCCTAATATAACCGGGTGTCAAGGTTCATCGCCAAAACTCCTTTTAAAAAACTAAGCTGAAGATTCTTCATTTCCGTGGTGAACTTAATTTCGTTTTATTTTAATATATTTCCCAATGCACAGTGTAGTTAATGTGTTTCCTCATGCAGCTTTATTGTAAAGGGTAGGTAAAGGATCCTGTCACACGCCCATTGAGGCATATTGGGAATGTGGTGTTAGGTCCATATTTCCTTGACCATTGGCACACTAGGGGTGATGTGGTCAGCATCACGCCGCCCGCCTTAACCTTTCCAGAAGTTGCTCTAGTACCCAATTCATGAGGCTAAAAAGTCCCACCTCAACTGGGGATCAAACCATGGACCACCGACAGCTTTACTGTATGCCAATGTAAATGAAAAAAAAGTAATAAAAAAATAAAAATAAGAAATCAAACCACATATAGCATGCTACTGAACCCTTGTTATCCAAATAACTGAGGATGCGGCTCTGGTGTATGTATGTTTCATGAGAAAATGACGTCCACTGCGGATGCGGCTCTGGTGTATGTATGTTTCATGAGAAAATGACGTCCACTACGCATACAGCTCTGGTGTATGTATGTTTCATGAGAAAATGACGTCCACTGCGCATGCAGCTCCGGTGTATGTATGTTTCATGAGAAAATGACGTCCACTGCACATGCGGCTCCGGTGTATGTATGTTTCATGAGAAAATGACGTCCACTGCGCACGCACACAAGGATACTTCTTAGATGTACACGAAAAATCTCCATCTCACAGCTGTTCTCTCTCTCATCTCGCACATACAAACAAAATGACTAAAAGAAACAGAACACAGCGCTATCTTCCATAAAAGGAGCTGAACGCACGGGTGGATAAACTGACCAATAGAGAGACAGACAGACTGATGTCAAATCATCTATAATCAAGACCTGAAGGTCTTCCATATTTGGTCATGCGCCTTAATATAGACTAGGTTGAACGGGACGAGCCTCGCCAAAACAGAGGCTTACTTACTTACTTACTTAGTCGTTCCCCTTCTACCGTGAGGTGTACAGGTTTGGAAGAGAGAGCGCCAGACTATCCTATCGGCTGTCTTCCTCCTGGCCTGGTTCCTTTCTAGTCCTCGGTCCTTCAAAGATTGTCTAATGTTGTCCTCCCAGCGGACTCTGGGTCGTCCTGGGGGTCTGGATCCCTGGCTCTTAGTTTCCCATGCTTGTCGTGGTAGCCGATCTTCTCCCATTCTGCAGACATGGCCAAACCATCTTACTTGGGACTGTTCTACTTGGGTCTGCAGGGAGTCAAAACAGAGGCAACATTTTTTTTTAAAATGTCAAGTACGTGTACACACATTTAGCCGACACGACATACTCATCGCTACATAAATAGGTATCAGTATTTAACAGCCTGGCCCCGCGTGGATCACAAGGGTCTCTGAATAAAATAGGCCTACTGCAGCTTCAGACATGTCGGCAAGGTCAAGGCAGCCCCCACTGCCGTAGAGGAGTGAAGTGTTAGAGACTTCACAATACTAGGTCCAGCATCGAGAGGTGGTGGTGGTGACCAGTTCCCTTCCTCGTTGTCTTTTCCTTCCCCTAACTCAAAGTCAACTACCTATTGACAGCTGGGTAGACTGCAAGCGTGGCAGTACCGCGATTCCAACCCGGCACTTTTGCCGTGAGAGACCTGTGCTCTAACCACTCCGTCAATCGGTCGCTCAAGCATGTCGTACAAGGCGAATAATATGAGGTTGTCCATGAGGCTTGCAACCACGTCATGTACAACAAGTTGCCCCACTTGAACCACCGCTGCATGAGCATGTCAATGCTTGGTACAGGCTTCCTGCGGTGGGTACATGTGTCGTAGTATTTTAATAACAGTGAGCGATATTATGACGTCATCGTCTGTTTTGCGTAGAAATCTCGATACACTTGTCGTAAAAATGGATTAGTTCACAATTAGCAACCACAGACCTGCCAATGCGCATACAAAACGGTCCAAAAAAAAACGTAAGCTTGTGACGCGTTTGTCAACAGAACCAATAAGACGATTAGTCTCTAGGATCACTTTTATACCATCCGTCAACTAGGAAAGAAGTCACCTAAGTTATAAGAAAGAAAAAACATATTGATGTCCTCAAATAGAAGATGGCGTTCTCAAAGCATAGACTGTTCTGCAAACATGGGCTCATTGAATTTACTATGGGGACTTAAGGTCGATACAACTTGAATTTCGGCTTCGTCCTACGATGTATGTGAGTACTGACTTCAAAAGGTTGTATGTACACTATAGATAAATATTTACTCAAGAATCTTAGTAGGTTGTATTCCATGACCACGAATTTTAAAATAGGCAAAACGACATACAGTATTTACTGGGATGAACTCAAAGTCAATCTATTGAAAATCAATTATGAAATAGACCACATTTACACCAATAATTAGGGTGACTCTAGAAAATTATCTCACGTTCGTTGGACAGACTGTTAATTATGAATAGGGGAGTTCAGACGGGCTTGATTGATTTTAAAGAACTGAACCTCAAAATCCCACTAGATAACGAGATTACGTGCAACATTTATTTGCCATCTTATCCATTGATGATCATCTTATTTTCAAATGATCACGAATTCATCTCTGAATAAAGCTATGACATTTGACGCAAGGAACACTCCATAATCACCCATCCTCACCTTGTTGGAACGAATAAAGACCAGAAACTTTATTAGAGACCATTGTTAAATCGTTTTCATTGGTTACGTTTGACCACGTTCAAGTTCAGATCTGAAGATGAAGTTATCATTTATTTTTGGAAATTTGAGTTTGAAAACAGACTCTATGCAAAAATCAAGAAGCTTGAACTCAAGATGAAAAACTCAGGCCAACTCTGTCTTTCCACTTGCAAAACGATCAGTACGCTTCTAAGCATCAATAAACAACCGAAGTACTAAGCTTTATCAAGGATAAACTACTATTACAGACCACTGACCTGAGCCCTGCGTATAGCGCGCTCAGTTAGAGGTATATAGATCTCGGCGTAGTTGAAATATATATACTCTATTCGGCGACTGCCACACATGCTCCGTACGAGCGCAAAGGAAACTGCTGTTGGTGATGATTCAAGAGGTGGTACTTACCCCAGTACTGACTAGAGACAGCATTATCCTCTCGTTGAGAGCGAGCGTCTCCCCGCCCTTCATCTTAATCCTCTTCTTGTCTAAGCATTTCATTGCATACCTGACGGAGAAGACAACAGACACCATGTTAATAATACCAATTTTCTCTGAAGGGCCATACGCATTCAACAGTTTTCTGACAGCCTTTTCGTGTTCCAGCAGAGACTACTACTGCTGCATGTGTAAAATAATATCCTTATAGCTCCCGTGTTCCGGTACTGGACATCAAAGAAAACGGTCATCTGCCTCCTACCAGGTATGTCGTAGAGGGCGACTAGCAGACATGTGCGTGATGCTGACAACCTCAAGCATGTTCTAAAATGGTTCTTAAAAAAAAAAAAAAAAGTAATGGTAGCCTCACAGCATATGCTGCCGTAGAGTAGTGAAGTGTTACAGACTTCGCACATACTAAGTCTCAGCTTTAGAAGATGTGGTGACCAGCTCCCTTCCTCGCTGCTTTTGCCTTCCTCAGGAGCACATTCAAGTACCCATTGTTACAGCTGGAACTGCCTTACAACAAATTTTTTTTTTCTTAAATGGTTGGGAATCAGCTTTACAAATGAACAATGTATTAGAAACACGGACAATTTCGGTACAAAACTTCGTCAGTCAGTCAAAAACAGGAAACAACAAAATCAAATATAGAAAACAATGACAACAACTATAGAAAGGCTATGCGAAAATGAATAAGAACACGGCAGACTCGTGGGGAGAAATTAATTAACAAGAGTACTAAACAAAAGTGACCAGATTTTTTTTAAGGAGGACATTTTCTGATTTTGTGAGTAAAAAGGAGGACACTTTTTTAAGAAAAGGAGGGCACATTAATTTTCGCTGATTTAATACATGTATGTCAAGAATCATGATCAAATATATAGAAATACTTCTAACACAATAAAAAAAATTTTAAATCTTCATAAAATGCATGTTTTAATAATTTTTCCATCAAGCATTATTTTGTTCGTCATCACTAAATATTCAGTCTTTAATATAGTACTTTTCACTTGACATTATTTTTTCTCAGTAAGTCTGAATTTCCAACTAAATAATCATGAGACTCTGTCTGTACATGAAACATTCTTATAATTGTATAAATATATGAGGAGAACTGCTGTAAGACAGGGGTAAAACAGTAGAATGGGGGAAAAAAAAAAAACACACACACAAATAGTAATACGTCTTACAAGGAGAAAGGACAAGAAAAACCTACGTTGCGGCCACAAGGCCTTCGTCAGGGACAGACAAACAAGACAGGAGGGAAAGAAAGAAAATGAGAATTAAGTAGAGAACATGAAACTATAAAAATAAGAGAAAAACAACTCTCTTATGTCCAGTCACAGTCTTATAATTGTACTGAACTTGTAATATGCATTTAATACATTCAACGGTGAATCGGTTTCTGCCCTTTGTCCACTGACTTTCCATTAAAGATAAAAGCCTGTCAATATTAGCATTATGTTCTGGAACAGCAAGAAAATATTGAGCAATTAGCAGTAGTTCAGAATGAAACTCGACATTTCTTGATTGTTCAAAGAATTTGGTCCACGTTTCATGTGCCAGCTATTCAATAAAAGTATTATCATTCAGATTATAGTATTTTTAGCTCAATGAACAACAAGAATCAAACTAATATTTCAGTTGAGTGATGTAGATTGAGGTTAGTTGTGTCAAAGGTGTAAGTAGGATAAATAGTGATGGATGCCTTCTATCTAATCTGAACGGATGTCAACATGGCCAGATTTTACCAAATTTCGATATTTTCTGAATTGTGTTTTTCCACATAAAAACAAAATTCCATTTTTGTTTATTCTTTTTCTAATTCTGTTAAAAAGCCGGACAAATCGCAATTTTTAACAAAGCCGGCCGGGTGCTAAATTTTGATTGCAGAAAGCCGGACAAATTCGACCATATAGTCGCCCTATACTAAACATAAAGGAAATATCAACGCTAAGATACTAGGTGCAATGTTACAGTTTGCTCATCACTGAAGAACTCTTCCATATCAGACCATACTCGATTTATTTGTATGATGTGCTAGTGCAGTTAGTTTCTTTGAGTTGATATGTGAAGAGCTGATGTCATCTATTAGAATTACTATAAAAGCATGCAATAAAGAGCTGATGTGATCCATTAGAATTACCATACACGCATGCAATAAAGAACGGATGTGATCTATTAGAATTATCACTTACTTATGGATGATGTAATCTGTTACAATTACACTGGCAAATGCAGTGAACAGCTACTGACGTTTATTAGAATTACCACTTACATACGCAATTCAATGAAGTACTGAAGTGATGCTATTAGAATTATCACTGATTCGTCTTATTCATGGCCACAAGATCTGATGTAGATCTAAATTACCATTACACTGCAAAATGCAGTGAAGGCAAGAGAAATTCTACCCAGTGTTTTTATGTTTATTAGAATTTCCACATAACTATAGACTAGTTACTAAGACGAATCAATTTTTTTTCAAACCCATCCACCACGTCAACGCAAAATGCAATTCCTGAAGTGATGCTATTAGAATTATCACATATATATTCAGTGAAGATCTGATGTGATCTATTCCAATTACACCTACATGTGCAGAGAAGAACTACTGTAATTTATTAGAATTACCACATCTATACGCAAAGCAATGAAAGGCTGATGTGATCTAATAGAACTACCATCAACACATGCAGCAAAGAGCAGAATTGATCTATTAGAATTACCATTAACATGCGCAATAAAGGGCTGAAAATGATCTATTAGAATTACCCCACAAATCTCTATTACACTCACCACCGGCATATGTACTTGTAGTAAAGTAAATCTGTGTGGCACCCCGCTCAAATTTCCCCGCTTGAAAATTAACTAACGTACTCTTAAAATCTATTAATAACTACCGCATTTGAAATTTGTCTCAAGGCCACCGTAAAATCAACCGCCAACAATTTGACTAAGAATTTGAATTTTTCTACTACACCAAGTTAAAAAGGTTACTACCCCCAAACACACACCCCCCTCCCCCCCAATATTTATTAACGAACGGCGTAAAAATTAACAACCAATCGGATTGTTACCTCGTTTTATAGTGACGATAAAATTTTTGGTTGGAGTGAGAAAAATGTCTAATATGTGTTTTTAACAAAAATTAAATAATTTATTCCTCAAAAACTAAAGAGAATTAAAAGGAAAGAGATATCTGGAATTGTAGCGCTGATATTGATTAACATAATACCATAAAGATTTCCCATTAATAAAACTATCTTGACGTAGAAACATTTATTTTATTAATATTTTCAGTTCGGGAAAAAGCACAATTAATTACTTAAAAATTACACAGATGAAAACGGGGAGAAATAAATGAAGGAAACCTATAGGGGTAGATAGAGGACAGCTGGCAGTTTAATAATCAATTTTGATATTAAAAATCGGTCTATAAATAACTGAGATATATAATATATAAATAAAATCAGACGAGCGAACACACTGAACAACGCTCAATGTTTATGGTCCAAAATTAGTTAATTTTTTGACGCGTCTTTTGATTGGCTGGTTGGAATTGATAACTTTTAACCCTGCTTGAATAAGTCCGCCATTTGAGAAAAACATAAGCACAGAAAGGTTGAGAGCAGATGCAAAGCGTTGGTGACAAATGCCTTTGCCGTCTGGACGACACAGCAGTCTGGAATTGAGCCATTTACTGCTAGTCAATCCTGTGATTGTGTGATTATTCTTTACTTGCGGTAAGATAAATAAGTATTAGTATTTCATTGGCAGGTAACTGGCCACAGACTGTGCGCCATATTTTGTTGTTCGACATTGCTAGTTGGAAGAAGTTACGACAGCCTAAGTAGGAAGTGCCTAAGCAGACTTAGAGGAAAGTGAAACTAATTTGTGTTTGAATATTGCCATAAAATCTTACGACTGTAAGTCCAGAGGCCACTAGCAATTTTCTGCAGTGCCACAGTGTTCTAATGATACATGAAAACATACCTAGGATGTTTGAACAAAAGATTAACAGGTCACAAGAAGAAAATTGTATACCCCAGCTGATTTTAGGGAAGACAATCAATGCTTAAGGTGACAGGGGCGTTGCAGCCATATGGGAAGAAGAATGTAAACACAGGACGGAGTGAATTCAAAGAAAATAGGGTCTGGTGCAAATGGTTTGCACACGTGACTGATCCCAGAAAATCTTAGTATTGATTAGTTGTGGAATTGTTATAGCCAGCATATAAAAGGGAGGGAATATCCTTCTTTTTCAGGGTTATATTGCCTATTACTTAGTGGTGGCAGGAAATCTGGTGCAGGCAGACCTTGTGTACATTGAAGCCTCAGTAAAGCTGCATGCTGCATGTGGTCAGAAGCCAACTCTTGTGTTGACCTTGCATAGTCTACAGTCATCCACCTCAGACAGGCTGTCAGGTCAAGTCCCTTTAAATGGGCATAATAGATCTCATCTTAACAGTTTCCACAACCAGAACAGAAATTCCTGTGGGCGTGATGATACCAACAGACCCTCACATAATTGACTCTTGGTTATAGAAAGTATTAAATCAGACTGTGGGATACCCATACAGTGACACTTTAATATACCAGTTATGGACAAAGGGTCCTCTTTATTTATTTATATGTTGTAAATAAAATTTTCTTGATTTGAAAACATTCCTGTCCCAAAAGAATTGAGGTACAGGAAAATAAAAAAATTGTAATATATTAATATAACTTTACCAACAGTCTTACTTACTTCACTTTTATTGAGTTATGTTTGACATTGTTCATACATCACAATAGATACATTACCCTAGACACTGGCCACACAACATCACAGAGATTATTTTACACAGAGTGAGATCTTAGAGAGGTAGCGGATAGGGACCCAGAGAACATCATCATCATCAATTAGACTCAGGGAACTTACACAGCTGGACCTCACTTTGTTTACCCTTAGTGTAGTAACATCAATAACCTCTCACTTACCACAGTACTGAAGGATGTTGCGTATTACAATTACACTGATATATGCAGTGAAAGACTGATGTGATCTATTAGAATTGTGACAGATATATGAACTGAAGAGCTGATGTGATTTATTAGAATCACCACCTAATAATGAAATAAGGAGATAATGTGATCTATTAACCATTTCAACAATATATAAGGAAAGTAGCAAATCATGCTTAGGATTCCAGGAAAGGAAGAAGCAAGACTGGATAACACCAGAAACACTAAACACCATAAAGATGAGAAAGGAAATGAAAAGAAAGAAAACAGAAGCGAATTCCCCCAGGTTAAAGCAACTATATAGCGAACAGTACAGTCAACTGGACAGGGAAGTTAAACGCCAAACCCGAGCCAACAAAGGGAATTTCCTAGACGATCTTGCAAAACAGGCAGAAGAGGCAGCACTGAGAAATGAACAAAGCACAGTATACAAAATAACTAAATTTATCAGCGGAAAACAAGGTGCAAACAATATTACATTAGTAAGAGATAAGCAAGGAAATCTCATCAAGACAGCAGAGGGACAGGAAACAAGATGGGCAGAGCACTTCAGAGAAACTCTGAACAAGGAAATACCAGAGACACAATTGAATGTTCCTGAGGCTGAAAACGATCTAGATGTAAATACAGACATTCCACGAAAAGAAGAAATCATCACAGCAATCAAAGGGTTAAAGAACGGTAAAGCTCCGGGCCATGATAACTTAAATGCAGAGCTATTTAAGACAGACCCTGAGCTAGCAGCAGAACTATTAGAACCACTATTTGCACAAGTGTGGAAAACGGGGACAACACCATCAGAGTGGAACAAAGGAATAATTGTCAAATTGCCCAAGAAGGGAGATCTTTCAGACTGCAATAATTGGAGAGGAATCACTCTTCTCTCAGTTCCCAGCAAAATACTAGGCAGGATAATTATACAGAGAATTTCAAAGGCAGCAGACTACAAACTGAGGAAAGAACAAGCAGGATTTAGAAAGAACAGAAGATGTGTAGACCATATATTCACTCTCAGGAACATTATAGAGCAGTGCTCAGAATGGCAAAGACAGCTTTACATAAATGTTGTTGATTTTGAAAAGGCTTTTGACAGCATACATAGGGACAGTTTATGGAAAATACTGAGGGCTTATGGAATTCCAAGCTGCATAGTGTCAATCATAAAAAGCCTCTATGCCAACTTTACGTGTAGTGTTGGGCAGAGCAACCTAACCTTCGAGGTGAAGACAGGAGTACGACAGGGATGCCCCTTATCAACCACTCTATTTTTAACAGTCATAGACTGGGTGATGCGCCAGACAACAGAGGGCAGTCCAAGAGGAATAAGATGGACGACATTTTCAACATTGGAAGATCTGGAATATGCAGATGACATTGCACTGCTGGCACATTCACATCAACACATCCAGGAAAAAACGGATAGACTTAATAAATTTAGCCAGCAGGTGGGCTTGAACATCAATTTAAAGAAGTCTGAGGTCATGACGCTCAATGTGAGCAACCCTGAGCCCATATCAGTAAGGAATCAGCAACTGATACAGACAGATACCTTCACATACCTAGGAAGCATAGTAACACCAGACGGTGGGGCAGGCAAAGACATCAACATCAGAATGAATAAGGCAAGAACAGCCTTCTTTAGCCTAAATAACATCTGGAAGTCCTCCCAATACAGCACAAGCACAAAATTAAGATTATACCAGAGTTGCGTGCTTTCTGTGCTTCTCTATGGTGCGGAATGCTGGAGAGTCACAGAGAAGGAAATGTCAAAATTGTCCTCTTTTCACACAACATGCCTAAGAAAAATTCACCGAATCTTTTGGCCGAATACCATCACCAACCAAGATCTGCTTACTCGTAGCAAGCAAGAGGACATGCATACCATCTGTCACGTGAAAGATAATTTATTTTACCATCTTGTCCATAATTTGATTACTCCCTTAAATGTTCTGTTTTCCGAGACATTTTGTATTTTCGTTTCTTTCATATTCTACCTACATTTTTTCACCTTCTCAACCCCACCCGAGGTTGTTTACGCTGGCCAGCTGCGGTCAGCTAACGCTAGACGTAATGTTATCTAAACGCACCTGTTCGACCAGAGAAACATTTCTCGGGTCCGCTTTAAGTGTTAGAACGAGCCAAGACGGTTTCTGTGAAAGAAACGGTTCGTTAGCGGCGGGTACCCTCTGTGGTCCCAACAGGGGAATTTCTCTGGTCGCTTTAAAACGTTTGATGACGAGCGGCTGGTACCCTTTGAGGCCTGGGGAACTTTCGCATGATTTCTTTTGTCTTACTCTAGATTACGTCTTTCGCCGAACTTCTGTAGAAATACGCATGCCAGGTGTTCGGGGGGAGCGTCCCTTGTGATCTATAAGAGTAGACTGGTTTTAATAGACAAAGACATTCGTAAATTTTCCTGGCCCGTAGATGATCATCATGAGATAAGGCAAACTTTAACACAGTACTAGAATGTGTTTGCCTATGTGCTAGTCATTTTTCGGGGTGAGTTGACATATCTTATAATTATAATATTAGATTCATGTTAGCTTTTATATATATCTGTTAGGGAAGTGAATTTATTTCTGAGGACTTCTCCTAGTAATTTATTCAGTGATAAGGTAGCGCTGTCTACGGCCTATTAAGTGGTGCTTACACTGTTACGGTTTATCATGGGTTAAATGTTAAACTTACAATAACAGATATTAGGCGTAGAATCAGTCCACGAATGCTTACCATTGGGTTAAGAGTCAGCAAAAATGAACTGTCATTTCTGTAAGATAATGTCAGGTGTGGATTGTTCACTTTAAAACTGAATAGTGAGATGCAGGTAATAACTCTGGATTATGGGAGATAGTCACTTATTCCTTTTGATAGATATTTCTAGTGGCAAGGGAGGATCATTTTATGCTTACTTGTGTGGCTAGGCACTAGTCTATAACTTTCACTGAAAGCAGTCACCAGGCATAGATATAATTATATCGTATGATCTAGCCACAACTGTATTATTATAGCAAGAACATTGCAATTTCTTTGTACTCATTTTGTGGAAATGCTAATATATTTCCCAAAGGGGACATACGATTTATTTGTGTAATGTCAAATGCTGTAATCTGTTTATGTAAATTCATTTAATGTTGTAAGATGAATAAGCATATTCATTTAACTGTAACTACAGGTTAGGTTTCCTGTATGTTGAGATTGGGAGAAGAGGAGTAGATTTTTGATGTCAGAACATTTACTGATAAGGTACCTGGGGGTGCAAAAGATATTAAGCCTATGCGGGCGCGTGTTGATAATTGATATTTTTAAGGAACAGGAGACATGGTTAAAGACAGCCCTAAACTATCATAGCAATAACTACAATAAATTTAATCCCATAGTGGAGCGAAACTTTCTGTATAAAGTTAGTGTGATTTATTATTTGCTTGAAGTAAAAGGGTGTCTCTTTTTGGGTCTCAGTTTCAGGGAGACAGACTCGCGAGAGCAGATTCCAGTCAGGCGAAGAACGAAATATTCTCTTCGATCTAGAGGGTTCTGAATACCGCTAGCGTCACGAATCGTCAACCCCGTTCCTGAATCAAAACCCCTTTTTGTCAACGCCAAGTTAAGCTCACGCAGTGCAACGGAGCCAACGCTAAATCTGGAATCGCCAAACGCAGTAGTAGTTCTCTACTCGCCTATTGGATTACCAGCCAGAGCATTGCGGCGTCCAGAATATCAAACCCGCTCAGCATGCCTATAGCAGAATTCCATATCACCCGCCTTTGTTGTGCCTAAACGGGGCACTCAGCAAACCACAGCCAAACCAGTTTAAACAGGATTTACAGCCAAGCGGAGCCTTGCGCCGGATAAGCGCGCCTGGGTCTCTGTGTCCTCAAGTGACTTCTTCTGGTGTATTTCCTGGATACTTAAAACCTCGCACGTATGAGCAGCCATCTATGGACAGAGTTCCAGCCCAACTCGCGCCAGTAGGGGGGGTCACCAACGATAGCGCCTATACAGTGATGTTATTCAGGTTAATTCCATCACCGATGGAGGATATATACGAAAACACCACTTACTGGAGTTACTTCAGCTGGTCCCCGAAAACCGAAGGACTGTCACTCGATTATTTATCTCTTTGTGTTCTACAGGTTTTATGAATGGTGATCTGTGTGTGTGGTTGTTGGTGTATATGATTATTGATGAATATTTGATTATTGATGTAATTTTATGTTGTTGTGATGATATGCATTATTTTCATGCTTTTCTTCTTTAATAAATTTTACACATTTATTAATGCGCTGTTCACGACCTTTCCATCCATATTTGTATTTTTAGCTCTTTACTATAATCTCTATGTATGATAAGAGAAAAGAGAGAGAGCAGGAGGTGCTTAGACAGACATAAGTGAGTTGAGGCTTGGAGAGAGAGATCATTTTGGTAAATCTTCTTCCAGGTTGTCTCAAGTCCATCTCCTATTTACACCTTTCTGTTTGTGTAATCTATAACTCTGTCAGTCCACTATCCCTTGTCGGTTTCACTACTATTGTCCAACTCGACAAATACTCTACACTCTAACTCAACCACGACAAATGGTTTGGCTCGTCCGGGATTCTAGAACCCATCTAGTACGACATTTAATATGTGCTCGATCCGAGGATGAATCTCTCACAAGATTCTATTCTGATTCTTAGAGTTTAGTGTTCGGCAGATTATAGGAATTTCTTTCCCCTAGACATATCGAACTATTTCTTTTGGGTGGAAGTCGGAACAGCGTTTTTTCTCCACAGCAATCATAAATATTAAGTTACATTTATTGTTCATGCTACACATGAGACAGCTGGTAAAGGTTGATGGTATCACTGCTGAGTTTTTGGTTGACAAATCTGACGACTATTGTTGTAAAAGTCAGAAAATTTTTTTTTTTTTAAGGGTTAATATTTTTTCAGGAGTAGCTCTTTAATCTGAGATAAGAAGCTACAGATAGTCAGTTACTAGCTTGCATTTGTACCAAGGGAGGGTGTTCATTCGGACGATAGTAACCAATCCTCTCAATAGCTTAGTACTGACAGAACTGGGGTGAAGTGATAGTAAGTTTTACATCACTTACATTTTTTGGAGTTTTTGGGGGGTTTGCTTGTCGATCAGAGTAGCTACACATTTTCTTGTTTTTTAAAGTTCCCAGGCTAGCTTAGATTTTATTGATTATTAAGTTAATCAGCACCTAGTGGACTAGGTAACTAAGATCTCTAGGTTCTATTCTTCTATAGTGTTTGCTCACCCTGATATAATGGCCGATCTAGATAAAGTGCATAGGATTGCCCTCGAGGTAGCTAAGTACATGGAGTACAAGGATAGCGAAATCCAGCCCTTTCTAGAATTTGCAGTAAGCCTGCAGGATCAATACGAGGTAGACAATTGGTTTGACAGCCGTTTAATCTTGGCATGGTCCTGTAAACAAACTGGGGAGAGTGAAGCATTCACCCGACAGTATGTAGAAGAAGTGATAGAAGATGAGAAGCAAAGGGAAAAGCAAAGACAAGAACGGGAGAAGCAACGGGAAAAGCAAAGACAAGAACGGGACAAGCAATTGGAAATGAAGCAACAAGAACGGGATAAGCAATTGGAAATAGAGCGACAAGAAAGGGACAGGCTACACCAAATCAGAATGAATGAACTGGATAGCCAAATTCGGAGGGTGGAAACAGATACTAAATGTAGTCACTCTACTTCCCCTTCTACTGTGCCCTTAACGGTCAACGCCCCTGCAAACCTTGCGCCCATGAAAGAAAACTTGCCTGCTAAAACCGAACCCCAACTCCAGAAAATTGACTTTCCTTTGGACTTGGATCCGAAGCCCAAACAAGGAAAGAATTTACGTCGGGATAGCAGACCTAAGGCCACGGGGAAAATTACGCAACGTTCCCAGGCATGGAAACTGCTCAAAGGTGAGAGAGGTGCTAACAAGCATTGTAATACGGATTGTTCCCGTCTGGCAAGCGGCGAACCCCGAGCCTCTCACGCTCCAGACCGAGCAGCACCTAACCGACACGTGACGTCGAGAAAAGGGAGCCACACCCTATCACGTTATATTTCGCTAGATTCCCGGCCGGACAGCGAAAAACCATATGCAGAGGCGTATCCCTCCAACTCAACGATCGTAGAAAGGAGGTGCCGCTCCTCTCATCACCCTGAGCGGAAAAGGTGCAAGAATAAGTCGCCTGCTAAAAGGGTTAAACTTTCCAAACCGTTCCAAGGAACTTTGGAAAAACACACCGAGAGTTTTTTCTCTCGGGCACTTCGCGATCAAACGGGATCTCAAACCGTCCAGTCTTTTGCATGCAGTCTGCGGGGCCTGTCAACCAGGAAGTGGATCTCGCATTGCAGGACAAAGTTCAACTGACGCCAGTAACTTCCTCAGGGGAGGGCAAAGTTGACGTTTATGGTGGACACAGGGTTCCAGGCGAAGGGATCCCTGGTATTCCATTTGAGTCTCTCACACTTCTCAGGGCAGAAGACAGTGAGAAAAGCTGCCTTACTACTGTACAAGGAGCCATTGTTGAGAGCCTTGGCTCACGTCATGCTAGTAATGGGAAAGCGACTCAACAAACTCTGCAACTCGCAGATATTACCTATCTGTCTTCACGGATAGAAGCTACGGAGATCTGTTATGATTTAGTAGAACCCCAGAATGCGATCGATTACTCTTTGCTTCAGGCAGCAGAGTTTTCTCAGTCAAATCGCATTATTCCAGTGGTCTCAACCCCACTGATGGACAGCAAAGTAGTCGCCTCCGCCAGGCCATTACAGAGTAACTTGATCATTTCCGTTGACCAAGCCAGAGTTGTGACTGGCAAGGCAAGGAAAGCTCCAGACCCACCTTTAGACGGCACAGGTCTGAAGATTGATCAATGCTCCCACCGAAACAGGGGAGTAGGTGTGGAGAGGCAGAAGAAAAATGCTAGCATTTCTTCGGCCAACGAACGGCTTTATTTACCAACTAGGGTTACACGCGCGCGAAAAGTCCCTATAGACTGCAGCTATACAGGGTTATTCAAGTCCGCGACAGGTAAACCCATAACGGAAATTAAACAGCCCGAGTCCAGCAACGATTACACTGCACATAACAGGCGGATTACCTATGCAGTGGCCAGTGAGTTCAGGCGGGGCCGAAACTCACAACAGGTGCGGATAATTTTCCGGACCATGGACAGACAAAGCAAATTGGGGAAGGAAGGTCATGTTCACACGGAAACAGATTATGTCAGTGTTCAGTGGCCTCGCAAAATCCCATTCGCTGAACGTCTATTAGACAGAGGGAAGAAAAGAAATGAACTCGGAGCTAGTCATACAGACAGACAGAAATTGGAAACGTATTTGGTTTTATGAGTATAGGATGTTCCAATGACAGGTAACTAAAGACGATGGAAAAGATAAATTACTGTCATTTTTGTCCGTATTCCTCGAACTTTAAAAGGGGGGGCACTTGTCACGTGAAAGATAATTTATTTTACCATCTTGTCCATAATTTGATTACTCCTTTAAATGTTCTGTTTTCCGAGACATTTTGTATTTTCGTTTCTTTCATATTCTACCTACATTTTTTCACCTTCTCAACCCCACCCGAGGTTGTTTACGCTGGCCAGCTGCGGTCAGCTAACGCTAGACGTAATGTTATCTAAACGCACCTGTTCGACCAGAGAAACATTTCTCGGGTCCGCTTTAAGTGTTAGAACGAGCCAAGACGGTTTCTGTGAAAGAAACGGTTCGTTAGCGGCGGGTACCCTCTGTGGTCCCAACAGGGGAATTTCTCTGGTCGCTTTAAAACGTTTGATGACGAGCGGCTGGTACCCTTTGAGGCCTGGGGAACTTTCGCACGATTTCTTTTGTCTTACTCTAGATTACGTCTTTCGCCGAACTTCTGTAGAAATACGCACGCCAGGTGTTCGGGGGGAGCGTCCCTTGTGATCTATAAGAGTAGACTGGTTTTAATAGACAAAGACATTCGTAAATTTTCCTGGCCCGTAGATGATCATCATGAGATAAGGCAAACTTTAACACAGTACTAGAATGTGTTTGCCTATGTGCTAGTCATTTTTCGGGGTGAGTTGACATATCTTATAATTATAATATTAGATTCATGTTAGCTTTTATATATATATCTGTTAGGGAAGTGAATTTATTTCTGAGGACTTCTCCTAGTAATTTATTCAGTGATAAGGTAGCGCTGTCTACGGCCTATTAAGTGGTGCTTACACTGTTACGGTTTATCATGGGTTAAATGTTAAACTTACAATAACAGATATTAGGCGTAGAATCAGTCCACGAATGCTTACCATTGGGTTAAGAGTCAGCAAAAATGAACTGTCATTTCTGTAAGATAATGTCAGGTGTGGATTGTTCACTTTAAAACTGAATAGTGAGATGCAGGTAATAACTCTGGATTATGGGAGATAGTCACTTATTCCTTTTGATAGATATTTCTAGTGGCAAGGGAGGATCATTTTATGCTTACTTGTGTGGCTAGGCACTAGTCTATAACTTTCACTGAAAGCAGTCACCAGGCATAGATATAATTATATCGTATGATCTAGCCACAACTGTATTATTATAGCAAGAACATTGCAATTTCTTTGTACTCATTTTGTGGAAATGCTAATATATTTCCCAAAGGGGACATACGATTTATTTGTGTAATGTCAAATGCTGTAATCTGTTTATGTAAATTCATTTAATGTTGTAAGATGAATAAGCATATTCATTTAACTGTAACTACAGGTTAGGTTTCCTGTATGTTGAGATTGGGAGAAGAGGAGTAGATTTTTGATGTCAGAACATTTACTGATAGGTACCTGGGGGTGCAAAAGATATTAAGCCTATGCGGGCGCGTGTTGATAATTGATATTTTTAAGGAACAGGAGACATGGTTAAAGACAGCCCTAAACTATCATAGCAATAACTACAATAAATTTAATCCCATAGTGGAGCGAAACTTTCTGTATAAAGTTAGTGTGATTTATTATTTGCTTGAAGTAAAAGGGTGTCTCTTTTTGGGTCTCAGTTTCAGGGAGGCCGACTCGCGAGAGCAGATTCCAGTCAGGCGAAGAACGAAATATTCTCTTCGATCTAGAGGGTTCTGAATACCGCTAGCGTCACGAATCGTCAACCCCGTTCCTGAATCAAAACCCCTTTTTGTCAACGCCAAGTTAAGCTCACGCAGTGCAACGGAGCCAACGCTAAATCTGGAATCGCCAAACGCAGTAGTAGTTCTCTACTCGCCTATTGGATTACCAGCCAGAGCATTGCGGCGTCCAGAATATCAAACCCGCTCAGCATGCCTATAGCAGAATTCCATATCACCCGCCTTTGTTGTGCCTAAACGGGGCACTCAGCAAACCACAGCCAAACCAGTTTAAACAGGATTTACAGCCAAGCGGAGCCTTGCGCCGGATAAGCGCGCCTGGGTCTCTGTGTCCTCAAGTGACTTCTTCTGGTGTATTTCCTGGATACTTAAAACCTCGCACGTATGAGCAGCCATCTATGGACAGAGTTCCAGCCCAACTCGCGCCAGTAGGGGGGGTCACCAACGATAGCGCCTATACAGTGATGTTATTCAGGTTAATTCCATCACCGATGGAGGATATATACGAAAACACCACTTACTGGAGTTACTTCAGCTGGTCCCCGAAAACCGAAGGACTGTCACTCGATTATTTATCTCTTTGTGTTCTACAGGTTTTATGAATGGTGATCTGTGTGTGTGGTTGTTGGTGTATATGATTATTGATGAATATTTGATTATTGAATTATGTGATGTAAGTCCCAATCGACTTTATGTTAGTTGCTTGGCCCAATGATAAAGCGTTTAGTATATGTGCCTCTGTTTGATTATTTTACATGCTTTTGCAAGTACATTCTTTTAAATACCGCATTTAATAAATTTTTTGTTTTGACACATTTATTAATGCGCTGTTCACGACCTTTTTGCATCCAGAGTTATTTGTATTTTTAATGCTCTGTTACGACTTTCCATCCATAATATAATCTCTATGTATGATAAGAGAAAAGAGAGAGAGCAGGAGGTGCTTAGACAGACATAAGTGAGTTGAGGCTTGGAGAGAGAGATCATTTTGGTAAATCTTCTTCCAGGTTGTCTCAAGACCATCTCCTATTTACACCTTTCTGTGTGTGTAATCTATAACTCTGTCAGTCCACTATCCCTTGTCGGTTTCACTACTATTGTCCAACACGACAAATACTCTACACTCTAACTCAACCACGACACCATCATAGCTGGCAGACGCTGGAGCTGGGTTGGTCATGTCCTCAGAAGAGACCCCGATGCCATCACAAGAACAGCTATGCTTTGGACCCCTGAAGGAAAGCGAAAGAGAGGCCGACCAAAAACAACTTGGCGGAGGACTGTGGAGGCTGAGATGCAAAGAATGAACCAGAGTTGGGGCACTGGACAAAGGATGGCCACCGACCGTGCAAAGTGGAATCAATTTGTTGTTGCCCTACAAGACGCCACTAGGCGTGATGGCCACTGACTGCTTTGACGGTCGGTGGTTAAGGATCGAAGAAGAAGAAGAAGAAGTGATCTATTAGAACTACCAAACATATACAGTTAAAGGCTGATGTGATCTATTAGAATTACCACAGACATGTGAACTGAGAAGCTGATGTGATTTATTAGAATCACCACCTACTAATGAAATAAACGGCTGATTCTATTAGAATTTCAACATACATACTGAAGGGTTGATACGATATTAATACTCTTGAACACTCACATTTTTCCTGTGTCTGCTTTTCTGCATCCGTATACCTCCCCAAATCCTCCCCTGCCGATGATTCTATGTACACTGAAGTCGTTCATTGTTAACTGTCAATACAAGCACAAATTATTTCAACAATAGATATTCTTTTCAATAATCATCTGCCTATAACATACAAACTGAACATAAAGAGAAGAAGTGGAAGATAGTAAGAGAAATAGCTCAACAAACTGTACAGACACTTAGCAGCACGCAAAAGATGTTGCAGACAGTAGATTCAAGACATCAGAAACTGAATGAAATGGAAATAATCGTGCAAACAGGTTGAAAGAGTTAAGATAACAGAAACAAAGAGTTAAGATATCAGAGGCTGAAGGGAAAATAAATAATTATGCAAACAGACTGAAAGAGTTAAGATATCAGAGGCTGAAGGAAACAGAAACAGGCTGAAAGAGTTAAGATATCAGAGGCTGAAGGAAACAGAAATAATTATGCAAACAGGTTGAAAGAGTTAAGATATCAGAGGCTCAAGGAAACAGAGTTAATTATGGAAACAGGTTGAAGACAACTGAGTTAAGATATTAAAGGCTGTGCAAAATGGAAAGACATGATCGCTTAACATGGTCTGACAGTGTTCAATAAAATAAATAAGTATTTAAGAGAAATAACCAACCCGAACGAGTACCCGGCCACATAATTGGTTACCTCAGTGGTCGGTAACTAGAAGTCATTACTCCCCTACGACAGTTTGTGCTATAGGACCATCATTTTAGTTTTTCCCAATTTGTCTTGCACATTAATACAAGAACTTGGTCCCGTCCCCCCCTCCTACTACTCCACATCAATATAATAGGTTATTTCCTGTATATACAATACAATAAACATTTAAACAGAATAGACCCACTACGTGAACCAAACTGTCGGCACTGCCACCACCATGAGGAATCAGTTGAACACTTGCTGTTACAGTGCCCAAGACTAACTGACCTGCGACACCTGCTGTTACAGTGCCCAAGACTAACTGACCTGCGACACCTACTGTTACAGTGCCCAAGACTAACTGACCTGCGACACCTGCTGTTACAGTGCCCAAGACTAACTGACCTGCGACACCTGCTGTTACAGTGCCCAAGACTAACTGACCTGCGACACCTGCTGTTACAGTGCCCAAGACTAACTGACCTGCGACACCTACTGTTACAGTGCCCAAGACTAACTGACCTGTGACATCTACTGTTACAGTGCCCAAGACTAACTGACCTGCGACACCAGCTACTCCCATCTTACGCAACCATCCACAATACACTCTACACATCATCACAACAACTGAGGAAGACTTGCACCTTTGTCAGAGAGGCAATGGGCTGTCAAGAGCTACCTGCTCACAGCTAAATGGATTATATCATCATCATCATCATCATTTTCTTTAAGCCGTGGTAACGGCGTTGAACGAAGCTTTTGAAACGTGGGTATTGGTCAAATCTAGTTGCCAACCAATGGGATACCCGATGTCCGCCCAATATGTTGTTCACACAGTTTCTACTTCTGACCCTAATAAGATAGTGACAACACAAACTAGTTAATATAGATTTGTTTGACAGTTAAATACTGAGAATTTTGATACGGGTCAAATTTCAGAATAAACCAAATGGATTTAATTAAACAGACATAGAATAGAAGCATCACATGGAACAGAATATACCACATGAGATGTTAGACGATAACGTTTTATAATTGAGTACTCGTACATTTACTGCATGTATATACCCACTCCCTGTGTGGTGTCCCCCGTGGCGGAGGGGGGGGGGGGGGGGGGGGGGGGGGAAGAGAGAAGACTCCTCTGAGGAAGTATTAAAAAAAAGGGAATAGAACTACACGTTCCTCGGGCATAAATTATCCTCTTTCCACAGAGCCTGACTAAGAAAAATTCTTCGAATTTTCTGGCCGAATACCATCTCCAACCAGGAACTGCTTACACGGTGCAGTCATCATCAATGCGGGCAGACGCTGGAACTGGGTTGGCCATGACCTCAGAAGGGACCCTGACACCATCACCAGAACTGCTATGCTATGGACAACAGAAGGACGGCGAAAGAGAGACAGACCAAGGACAACCTGGCGGAGAACAGTGGAGGCTGTGATGCCAAGCCAGAACCAGAGTTGGGGCACGGCACGAAGGATGGCCACCGACCGAGCAAAATTGGGACATTTTGTATGCTGCCCTACAAGACGCCACTAGGCGTGATGGCCACTGACTGGGGGCTAAGGATCCAAGAAGAAGCTACTCAGGCATATCTCATCTAAGAGGTCACTAATTTTAAACTAAGCATGGAGCTGGCAACCTCATAATGCTAAATAAATCTATAAGGACAGCACCTCTACAAGAGCAGATGCATGCTTTGGTTCAGGTGTCCAGCAATGGGACCAGGTGTAATGGCAGCCCGATGCTCCACGGGAGCTAAAAGGAAAATAATGAATTGATGGTGTATGGTGGGACTATCAGCTGGTGTATGGTGGGACTATCAGCTGGTGTATGGTGAGACTATCAGCTGGTGTATGGTGAGACTATCAGCTGGTGTATGGTGGGACTATCAGCTGGTGTATGGTGAGACTATCAGCTGGTGTATGGTGAGACTATCAGCTGGTGTATGGTGAGACTATCAGCTGGTGTATGGTGGGACTATCAGCTGGTGTATGGTGAGACTATCAGCTGGTGTATGGTGAGACTATCAGCTGGTGTATGGTGAGACTATCAGCTGGTGTATGGTGGGACTATCAGCTGGTGTATGGTGGGACTATCAGCTGGTGTATGGTGGGACTATCAGCTGGTGTATGGTGAGACTATCAGCTGGTGTATGGTGAGACTATCAGCTGGTGTATGGTGAGACTATCAGCTGGTGTATGGTGAGACTATCAGCTGGTGTATGGTGAGACTATCAGCTGGTGTATGGTGAGACTATCAGCTGGTGTATGGTGAGACTATCAGCTGGTGTATGGTGGGACTATCAGCTGGTGTATGGTGGGACTATCAGCTGGTGTATGGTGAGACTATCAGCTGGTGTATGGTGAGACTATCAGCTGGTGTATGGTGAGACTATCAGCTGGTGTATGGTGAGACTATCAGCTGGTGTATGGTGAGACTATCAGCTGGTGTATGGTGAGACTATCAGCTGGTGTATGGTGAGACTATCAGCTGGTGTATGGTGAGACTATCAGCTGGTGTATGGTGAGACTATCAGCTGGTGTATGGTGAGACTATCAGCTGGTGTATGGTGAGACTATCAGCTGGTGTATGGTGAGACTATCAGCTGGTGTATGGTGAGACTATCAGCTGGTGTATGGTGAGACTATCAGCTGGTGTATGGTGAGACTATCAGCTGGTGTATGGTGAGACTATCAGCTGGTGTATGGTGAGACTATCAGCTGGTGTATGGTGAGACTATCAGCTGGTGTATGGTGAGACTATCAGCTGGTGTATGGTGAGACTATCAGCTGGTGTATGGTGAGACTATCAGCTGGTGTATGGTGAGACTATCAGCTGGTGTATGGTGAGACTATCAGCTGGTGTATGGTGAGACTATCAGCTGGTGTATGGTGAGACTATCAGCTGGTGTATGGTGAGACTATCAGCTGGTGTATGGTGAGACTATCAGCTGGTGTATGGTGAGACTATCAGCTGGTGTATGGTGAGACTATCAGCTGGTGTATGGTGAGACTATCAGCTGGTGTATGGTGAGACTATCAGCTGGTGTATGGTGAAACTATCAGCTGGTGTATGGTGAAACTATCAGCTGGTGTATGGTGAAACTATCAGCTGGTGTATGGTGAGACTATCAGCTGGTGTATGGTGAGACTATCAGCTGGTGTATGGTGAGACTATCAGCTGGTGTATGGTGAGACTATCAGCTGGTGTATGGTGAGACTATCAGCTGGTGTATGGTGAAACTATCAGCTGGTGTATGGTGAGACTATCAGCTGGTGTATGGTGAAACTATCAGCTGGTGTATGGTGAGACTATTAGCTGGTGTATGGTGGGACTATCAGCTCAGTTAATAACGTACAGAATAAAAGGGGTACGCCATGTAGCCCCTTGTAGTCTCTCAAGAGATAACGAAAGTATATAACTGCTGCTCCTACATGCATGTCGTAGGAAAGGGAGTGGGTAAAGGATCCCGTTAATGCTAATTGAAGCATATTGGAAATATGGTGTTAGGTCCATATTTTCTTGACCATACGGCAAACTAGGGGTAATGTGGCCGTTGGAGGTTTTTTAATATTTATTTTAAAAAAATAAGATTTCGCCGTTCAACCGAGGCATAAGGTCCGTCGGTTATATAAGGGGACATGTCCAGATATAAAAGACCGTGTGTTCTAAGTGTCGTAGGAGGTGAAAGCATGCGCATATACGTACACGAGCGCACACAAACACAAGTACACACGCAGGAACCATATAAAGTTTAACAGACAATCAAAGAACGCGAATTATATAATTTAAACCAGTTAAGGGGCGCAGCAATATTTCTTAAATCCGTACATAAGAGGGCCGTTCATAGGATGTTTTCCACTATATATAGTGTTTTCTTACAGAATGTCCTGTCCATATGGACAGGACATTCTGTAAGAAAACACTATATATAGTGGAAAACATCCTATGAACGGCCCTCTTATGTACGGATTTAAGAAATAACGAACGAAAAGTTTGGTCCCAAATGGGAATATGTAAAATTAACGGTGCTGACTGTTATTTAACTAAGCGGCCGCTGGGTAGCGGACACGTACGTGCGCGCAATCTCTGCTAAAAGTCTTACTTACTTAGTCGTTCCCCTTCTACCGTGAGGTGTAGAGGTTTGGAAGAGAGAATGCCAGACTATCCTATCGGCTGTCTTCTTCCTGACCTGGTTCCATTCTAGTCCTCGGTCCTTCAAAGCTTGTCTAATGTTTTCCTCACAGCGTACGCTGGGTCGTCCTGGGGGTCTGGATCCCTGGCTCTTTGTTTCCCATGCTTGTCGTGGTAGCCGATCTTCTCCCATTCTGCAGACATTGGCCAAACCATCTTAGTTGGGACTGTTCTACTTCCGTCTGCAGGGGGTGGGATTTTAGGCCTTGACGAATCGTCTGGTCTGCTAAAGTCACGTGAAGATATTAGTGAACTGCTCTTCTCGTGCTGTTTTGGTTACTTTTTTAGGATGGACATATATTTTTTATATATGAAGTATAGAACAATCGGCACTATTGCACTACTCACTTCCCCTATTAGTCCGTTCATAAGAAGTTTCACAGCATATAATATTTTAATAAACAAATAAACCAAACAAATTCCAACACCGACCACGTATACTTACATTTATATTTAATTCTAAATTCTTCCACTGACAAAATCTTGTGTATTTCTCACTGCAAAAAAAAAAACAAGGGCAGAACTGTATAAAGATCATTATCAGATTATTTTGAGAAAGTACTGCATCAATAATAATATGCTCATAACAAACAAAAGCTCACATTTAAAAGTTCATAATTAAACAAAAGATTAAGCGTTAAATAACGAATGCATTTTAATTAAGGTGTTTGTGGTTATAATGTTACAGAAAAATAACGACAAAGAAGAAGTTACAGACTGTCATAAATGGTTGCTTGCGAAAATTATTGTTATTGTTAATGTTAATGAGAATCGACGTCATTGCACTCCGGGCAAACCCATAAGTGCTCAGTCTCCCGCGGCAAATGTCGAAGGGTATGAATGCTAATTGTTCCTGTTGCGCACTGGTTGTATACACGGCGGATGCGTCCTCTCATACGCCCATCCCTGCTGGTCTAACGTTTGATGCCGAATTCCAGCAGTCTTAGCCTTGATGATTCATCGATTGCAGTGTAAAGTGTAGATTGCTTGCGTAAATTACAAGGACTGAGATGGTATGACAAAGTCACCAATTTGGAACTGATGACAAGAACCAGACACGTGTCAATGGAGAAAGAGACCACAAGATATGCTGGCGGTGAATAGGACACACCCTGAGAACACTTGCTGATAGTATTACAAGCCAATCGGTTTCTGGAATCCCTGGGTAAGAGAAGTTAAAGGAGGCCATAAAACTGAACAAAGAACTGAACATAGACATTAAAGTGATAAAAAAACATATGGAAAGATTTTCAGTGGATGGCACTGGACAGGTGGCATGGCATAAATTTGTTGAAGTCCTTTACTCCTGGGGGAGCAATGCCATATTTCTTCCTTCTGATCAGCCTTGCTGCTGCTAAGTAAGTCAGGTAGCAAGTATTTCTGGCTGCCGAATATGGCAGAAAATTTTTCTGCAAGAAGCGACCGATTGCTCATTATTACTCAACAGCCTCATGACAAGTTGCAACTGACCCGTTGTGGAGGTTTTCATTTGATACACTCCTAGGGTCCGAGTGGCTAAGAGGCATAGCATCCGCCTCGAATTCTAAAGATGCCGGTTTCGATTCCCAGTAGAAGGAATATAATTTCTGGAATTTTTTTTCTTCAAAATCAGTGGTCCTACTGATGTCATATTCCCTCCTGGTCTCCTGAGTAATCATATCGGATGTCTAGCCTTTTCGGATAAGGGCGAAAAAATAGGAGATCCCGTCTGTAAGTTGCGCACGTTGAAAATCCCACGGCAGTTGGAAATCGTAAAGAGTAGGCCATAAGGCCGCTGCCTTGGCAAAATTTAAACATTACAAAAAATATTTATAGAATGTGTGATTCCTATATACACACAATGGGATTCTCGCCGGTACTACAGAGTTCGTGCACTGTGCTGAGATCCTCCTTGCATGATCTAAAGGAGGAGATCGGAGCACTGATGGAGTTGTCCGTGTGCAATGAAGATAGTCCTTAAAATCAAAACCTCTCGCACCAAAGTTACCAGAATCGAGCCCTGCTATAGTCACCATCCAGACTACTCAGATGTACATGGGTACCTGACTCTGCTCTTTAGTTAGGGAAGGCAAAAGCAGCGATGAAGGAAACTAGTCAGCCAACCTCATGAGACTGGACTTATTATGGTGATGTCGCTAACACTTAACTTCCCTATGACAGTATCTGATATGGGACTAACTAACTTTACCATTTTTTTTTTATTCATCACTGAAAAACAGATCTTCTTTTCAGTATACAGAACCCTTTCACCACATGTAGATTTTTTTCTCAAATCTTCTCTATCCTTCGTTCCTTCTTTGCCCATGCTCCGAAAGGGAAAACAGATGCTGATGGTGATGACGGAAGTCCAGTCCATTATATTTTGACTGTCTTTCTCCAATGCTTTCAAAACAAAAACCTTGTCAGCGCAATAGTATTTACAATTTTCTATACAAGGGCATATCTTTTCAATTCATACACATCTAATCATTAACAGCTGCTCACATATTTTTGTTATTGTTGATAAACCTCAGACATGAGGTATCTGAGGTATGGTTGAAGTAACAAGAACAGACATGGTCCGCAACCAGACGATACGTCAAGACCTAAAAATCCAACCCCTGCAGACCCAAGTAGAACTAAGATGGTTTGGCCATATCTGCAGAATGGGAGAAGATCGGCTACCAAGGCAGGTATGGAAGGCTAAGAGCCAGGGATCCAGACCTCCAGGACGACCCAGAGTCTGCTGGGAGGACAACATTAGATAATCTCTGAAGGAGCGAGGACTAGAAATGGAACCAGGCCAGGAGAAAGACAGCCGATAGGACAGTATGGCGCTCTCTCTTCCGAATCTCTACACCTCACAGTAGAAGAGGAACGATTAAGTAAGTAAGTAAGATATTGTTGATCAGAATCGACATCACTGCACTCTGTTCAAACCCATGGGAGGTCAGTCTCCCTCAGCAAATGCTGAAGGGTATAAATGCTAACTGTTCCTGTAGCGTGCTGGTTGTATACACGCCGGATGCATCCTTTCATACGTCCATCTCTGCTAGCCTGACGTCTGATGCCAAATTATAAGTCTTGGCCTTGTTCATCCGTCTATTGCAGGGTTGTTCTCTAACAGGCGATCATCGGTAGTCTTTAGTATCTTGCCCTTATCCACATCCAGTGTCCTAAATATGGATGCTCTCGAAGCTTGTCAGGTGTCTCATTGCCGCGTACCTCTGCATGACCAGGACAGTAGATCCACACCAAATCCTGAAGACTCGAGGCTTCTATGATGTTTTCCATTCATACCATTATTCATATTTATGAAAAGCTTAAAGATGAGTCTTAACAATTTTTTTTTTCTTTAAAGTAAATATCTCTCCCGTCGACGCCTGTCTCAGCTCAGACCTCATCATCTAAGTCAGGGTTTCTCAGACTTACAGTAACCGCATGCCCCTTATGAGAAGGGAAGAGGGGGCCGGAGAAGGTAACAGGTATGGCGTCCGCCTCGAGTTCCAGAGGTACTGGGTTCGATTCCCAGTAGAGGGAATATAATTAATAGATATTTTGTTTTTTCAGAACTATTGGTCCTATTGATGTCATACTCTCCCCTGGTCTCATGGGTAGTGAGACTGGATCCCTGTGTTAGAGACTTCACTATACTAGGTCCAGCATCGAGAGGCGGGTGGGGGTGACCAGTTCCCTTCCTCGCTGCCTTTTCTTTCCCTAACTCAAGAGAAACGTCAGGTACCCATTTACAGCTGGGTAGAATGGCGCGTGTCGATACCGTAAATCAAACCCGGCACCTTTGCCGCGAGAGACCAGCGCTCTAATCACTATGTCAATCGGACGCTCAAAAAAATCAAATTTTAACCCCCCCTTCCCTTTTCCGCTACTCCCATGAGTAAGTGAAGGCACACTTTGGGAACCACTGATTTAGGCACGGCAGCAGAAAATCGATGAAAGATTCACCTTTGAAATATAGACAGACAGCAAACACCCCCACACCAACCACAGCCAGGCATCGTCAAAAGTGGCACAATGATAATCAATAAACAACAATTAACCCCGCTAGCCACAGGCACTCACATTTTTACTGAATGTCGGGAGATTTAAACCAAAACATTAAAACTAACAAGAACATTTTAAACATTGCAACATGTTTGTGACAAAATGGGGCGGCCCCTATCGATCTTTGGTTCTCTCCGCTACATTTGTGGTACTGATTTTTATTATGTGCAGTCAATTATCGCACTTTTCTTTCTTTCTTTCTTCGTTATTTTTCTGCTAAGTAGCAGATATTTGAGTATTGTCGAATCGCTTGACACTCCCTGTAGGTGATAATAATCACATTTGCTTGACGCTACCCAGATTTGCTGAGATAATTACTTGCAGTCGCAAGGGACTGGCACAGCTTGGCTAAGATTAAAGATCTCGTGTACGGGTGGAAACTTATGACAAGCGTTTCCTGTTCTACTTGTTATGACAAGAGTACTTTCTGATAAAGTAATGACGGTTACATTTTGAACACGCTCTTGTATGAGTTTACCGATCTGTAAGTTTGTACACAAGGGTATCGGACATCTTATTACCATATATGGGAGAGTTGACCTCTGCCTTACGTTCAAAATTACCCGATGTCGGAATATTTTGAAATTACCCCATAACCCACCTGTTTGAATATGATTGGAGTTTTTTGATAGCTCATAACAAACGAAGGCGTGGGAAGGCAGGGAATATAATCTGATCATTTTCTCAAGCTATTTCACTTGAGAAATCGCTCGCCAAGACACCAGACTGCTACAGTGAAGAATTCTGAATTCCTTCTTAATATACCGGACACCTTTTATTGGAGTATTTATCAGGACTTAACTATAGCACAGGAAACCTCTAACATTTCAAATAAGGAAACCGGGACTGAGGAAACTGAAGGATCACACACGAAGTCAGAGATGGGACTTATTAAATTAACGACACCCTAGACGCGTGTAAGAGGCCGATTCAGGTCTCTTTTATTCATCTGAGAACATTGGCTGTGAGTCAGGATTGGCATAAGTTGTGATTTAACATTTTATATTTCATTACTAACATGTGAACTAATATATATATATATATATAAATATATATATATATATATATATATATATATATATATATATATATATATATATATATATATATATATATATATATATATATATATAACCATGTGAATTTTAATGTGAAACTCGCTTGTGGATGTCAAAGTCATTTGAGGCTGGCAATCTCAGCGTATAGAATAATGATTCATGAACCACCACTGCACGGGCTGGTGATTGCTTTATTAATAGTTTCGAAAAGAGAACTAAAAGCAGAACGTAGTTCCAGGTTCCCTATGGAGCAGGGAGGGAAAGATGAAAGAAATGATGTACATTCTAAGTACAATACTTACATTTTCAAAGCAGTGTAAATGTCCATATAAACATATTCACTTTAAAATTAATATAAGTTTTCAAGCTTTAAACCAGTGTAAATGTCAATGTGTAAATATTCATTTTAAAGTAATGGAAGTTTTAAACTTTTCAAACATAAATGAAAACATATTCAATTTATATTGTGAACACTTTTCAATCAGTGGAGATGTATATGTAAACAATCTGTATCGTTAACCTTTTCATTCAAAAATAAAGTAACTATGAAAGCTATTCTATTTAAATGTAAAGAAAGTTTTATCCCGAGGGATTAAATTTAATTCTCATCGAGGGTAAAGTCTGAGTAACTGGGATGGTAGTATGGGAAGATAGGAACCCATAACTATGGGGTGGAAAACGTCATATTCAGAAAAGCGTTTCGTTCTATTCTTTTACCAGTTATTGGTGATACCAGCAGAAAGTACTATCTCTGGAACAAGAAGGGAACAGTGGCATAAGCTTTAAGACGAAGGACCCACGTGGTAGACTCTCCTTGACATTTCTGGGAAACGAGCTACCCCCGACAACCTTGATCAGAGATGAGCGTGAGCAGAGTGAAAAGAACCAGACCATAAGAAGGAGCAGAACCGTCATTGGCAGCTAAGTTCAAATCTATGCTGCCATTTGAACTTCTTGTAACATCTCACAGTCCATAAAGACTGTGATGATAACTTTTCTTGATCCATAATTATTCAAATTATTTTTAACTGTTAAAACCTAAAGTGATTATTAAATTTTTTTTATTTGTAATGTTACAAATTTAACTTCGATTTAATCATTTTAAAGTTACTGCACGTTTGTCTCAGTCAATTTACTACACACACTCTCAACAGAGTTATACTAGAATAGTAGAATTCCACTGAGTAAATCAGGGGTGGGGGCTTAAGTGAGCTGAAAGTAATAAATGCTTAAATCCTTCACAAAAGTGTCGGCAGAATTACAGAGTTAACATACTCAGCTAAAGCAGTATTGTTCTCGCTTATTCTGAATATCTTGTGAAGACTCCCTTTGTAATAGAAGTGTCATCACCCTTCTATCTACAACTCTGCCAAGAGTAATCTTGTGCGAAGGTAGATACCTTTGAAGCGCATATTAGATACTCTTTAGTTTTGGACCACTGTTGGACCACTACTGCAAAGCAGGAGAGGCAATACCGTCAAAATGTTGCATGGAAAACAGTAACAGAACTTGCTCAAGCCATATTACTTCCATCCAGGCATCCGATTGGGGGCTGTGTGGTTAGAGTACTTTCCTCTCGCGGCACAGTTATCAGGTTCTGGGATCAAAACCTGGTAGCATCACGCTCTAGTCTTCCCTTATGCAAATGGGTACCTGACTCTGCTTTTGAGTTAGGGAAAGCAAAGGCAGCGAGGAAGGGAACTGGTCACCTCACCTCACAAAAAACGCTGGACCCCATATAGGGAAGTCTCTAACACTTAACTCCCCTACTGCAGTATCTGCTTTGGAACTACCTTTACCGTTTTATAACAAGGTCAAAGATCAGTGTTTCTCCATGCCTGATTAATCTTGTCAGTGACTGCTGTATAACAATTTATAAGGTCAGTGTTTCTCCGTGCCTGATTAATCTTGTCAGTGACTGCTGTATAACAATTTATAAGGTCAGTGTTTCTCCGTGCCTGATTAATCTTGTCAGTGACTGCTGTATAACAATTTATAAGGTCAGTGTTTCTCCGTGCCTGATTAATCTTGTGAGTGACTGCTGTATAACAATTTATAAGGTCAGTGTTTCTCCGTGCCTGATTAATCTTGTCAGTGACTGCTGTATAACAATTTATAAGGTCAGTGTTTCTCCGTGCCTGATTAATCTTGTCAGTGACTGCTGTATAACAATTTATAAGGTCAGTGTTTCTCCGTGCCTGATTAATCTTGTCAGTGACTGCTGTATAACAATTTATAAGGTCAGTGTTTCTCCGTGCCTGATTAATCTTGTCAGTGACTGCTGTATAACAATTTATAAGGTCAGTGTTTCTCCGTGCCTGATTAATCTTGTCAGTGACTGCTGTATAACAATTTATAAGGTCAGTGTTTCTCCGTGCCTGATTAATCTTGTCAGTGACTGCTGTATAACAATTTATAAGATCAGTGTTTCTCCGTGCCTGATTAATCTTGTGAGTGACTGCTGTATAACAATTTATAAGGTCAGTGTTTCTCCGTGCCTGATTAATCTTGTCAGTGACTGCTGTATAACAATTTATAAGGTCAGTGTTTCTCCGTGCCTGATTAATCTTGTCAGTGACTGCTGTATAACAATTTATAAGGTCAGTGTTTCTCCGTGCCTGATTAATCTTGTCAGTGACTGCTGTATAACAATTTATAAGGTCAGTGTTTCTCCGTGCCTGATTAATCTTGTCAGTGACTGCTGTATAACAATTTATAAGGTCAGTGTTTCTCCGTGCCTGATTAATCTTGTCAGTGACTGCTGTATAACAATTTATAAGGTCACTGTTTCTCCATGCCTGATTAATCTTGTCAGTGACTGCTGTATAACAATTTATAAGGTCAGTGTTTCTCCATGCCTGATTAATCTTGTCAGTGACTGCTGTATAACAATTTATAAGGTCAGTGTTTCTCCATGCCTAATCTTGTCAGTGACTGCTGTCTAACAATTTATAAGGTCAGTGTTTCTCCATGCCTGATTAATCTTGTGAGTGACTGCTGTATAACAATTTATAAGGTCAGTGTTTCTCCATGTCTGATTAATCTTGTGAGTGACTGCTGTATAACAATTTATAAGGTCAGTGTTTCTCCATGCCTGATTAATCTTGTCAGTGACTGCTGTATAACAATTTATAAGGTCAGTGTTTCTCCATGCCTGATTAATCTTGTCAGTGACTGCTGTATAACAATTTATAAGGTCAGTGTTTCTCCATGCCTGATTAATCTCGTCAGTGACTGCTGTATAACAATTTATAAGGTCAGTGTTTCTCCATGCCTGATTAATCTTGTCAGTGACTGCTGTATAATATGGACATTGGATATGGATAAAGGGGAGAGATACCAAAGAAGATTAAGAATAGCCTGTTAGAGAATGACCCTGTTAATCGACGAATCAACTAAGACTGCAGCAATTTAGCATCAACTATAAGACCAACAGGGACGGACGTATTCAAGGATGCATCCGGCGTACATACGTTTTACCAGCGCGTAATGGGATAATAAACATTCATACGACATCTAACCTGGCCAGGGGGGTGTTGAGCTCAAGCAGAAGGTGTGGGGCTGCCGCGCTGACCTGAAAAAGACTGTGGACTTCGTCCTGGCGATAGGCCTGTAGATTTAGCATGACTACAAACTGAACGCAGAAGACGAAACATTCATACTGTTCGATATTTACAGAGGGAGACTGAGCACCTATTGGTTTGCCCTGCGTGCAATCATGTCGATTCTGAACAACAGTAACATTGTGTGGTACAAGTACAACTGGTGTACGTGAAAGGGCTTCAATGGGTACATAGCAGCATTTCTATTTTACTTCATCATACTTTTTAGTTTTAGCTGCACAAGAAAACAATCATTAAAATTTAATGTATATGGTGGTGCACAAGTAGGTATACATTTTAATAATATACCTGTTCCTAAATTATTATCATTTTTATTTTATTTAATATTTTATTAGCATGTATATATACAGCAATCCCCCGCTTAGTTATGTTAAGTCGTTATTGAAAAATCGAGCGCTAACAGAGAAAGCGCTAAACGACAATTGATTTACAATTAGAATTAAGAGATAACACGTTAATTCGTTCCAAGGTCCAGAAAGCTGTATAAAAGTTAAGTAAAAGGTGATACAGAACAAAAACTAAACGGTTATCAACATTTATTAACTACACATTATTATCAAACATATTGAACACAAATAAAATATTACGTGTGTACTTACAAAAAAATATTTTAAAAACACTATAGGACTTTATTCGCTTCTACCTCCGTCACTTGTGGCTGTAGTTGTCACAGTAGGGCCATCAGATGACTGGTTATCAGAAGGTTTTGTAGGGCTGAAACAGTTTTTTTTTTCCATTTCCAGGTGTAGAAGGCACAGCTACTTGGTCGATGGGGGTAAAACATATTGGAGGAGACTTTAAAAAATAACAATTAAATTAAAAAAGAATCCAACTAGCTTTGCTTTGCCACCTTTTTTATCTCTTCAAGAAGCACCTTGTAGCAATTAATATATTGTTCTACGTTAAGGATTACCAAAGAACTGCATTTAATTTTGGGGTCATGCTTCATTATGCTAGCAATAACAATGTTTCTTGACCATCTCACCACCTTGAATGAACTTGAAAGTTATATTCCTGCCTCACACGGAATATTTCGCACGGCGTAAGATCGAATTTTGTAAGCGCTTAACGGGCATATGGCATACAATAGAGCAGCTTTACATCGAAAAATCGTTAATCGAACAGCGTAAGACCGGGGGACTGCTGTATATATTTTATTACCATGTATTTCATATAAGTTATTTACTTAACGTTTTTATTAACATGTTTTTTTTTTACTGAAACATTTAATAAAACAGATTACAACAGAAATTTGTAACAGAGGAATGTCTCAGTGTGGCAGCTAGACTTACTGAATGTGTGAACAATAACGGTGGCCAGTTTAAGCACATAAGAGTTTAAAAGTAATCTGTTTGTTAATAATGTAATCTACTTGTTCTATATGTGTACATATACTATATTATAAGTATTAAATAGTTTGTAACAATGAATAAATAGATGTAAAAAAACTGTATACCTATTTTTGCACAACCCTGTATGAGAATGGTGTACAGTAGAAATACACGCATGTTTATTTACAAGTGTATATTGTATAAATTTCGTTATATACTGTATATACTTTAATAATTCAATAGCATATATTATATATGCTCTTCTTCAAGCACCCTGCCGGGTGGCTAACGCGATCATGTCTCTCCACAACTTCCTGCCTACATAACTCGTTGATCAATTCTGCTGTTCACTTCTGTCAGTCACGTGATGTCAAATTGTCCAGTATCTCCTCACTTTGTCGTCCTCTTTCTCTTTTTCCTTCAATCGTTCCTGTTGCCATGGATATATTCCAGCTTTCCTCTTCTCGTAACATGCCCAAAGATGGAATACATGTAGTCGTATTTCAAATAAAAAAAGTCTTACACACTCCATTTGCATCCACAAAATCGTTGTAATTACCTTTCTATAAATGCGTCAAATATATGACCCCTCAATGAGTTGCAGATTTCCTGTATGTATGGCTGAAATAAAAGAATGAAAAATAAAATTAATTAAATAAAAATGAGTAAGTATACTTCATATTTAAGTAATGCCATAAAAGGCCATACAAATATCTCGGCAGCAATACAGACATATATATCTTGGCAGCAATATAGAAGTCAAAGTTAAAGAAACATATATCTCGGCAGCAATACAGGAGTCAAAGTTAAAGAAACATATATCTTGGCAGCAATATAAAAGTCAAAGTTAAAGAAACATATATCTTGGCAGCAATATAGAAGCCAAAGTTAAAGAAACATATATCTTGGCAGCAAAGGAGAAGCCAAAGTTAAAGAAACATATATCTTGGCAACAATATAGAAGTCAAAGTTAAAGAAACATATATCTTAGCAAGCAATAGAGAAGCTAAAGTTAAAGAAACATATATCTTAGCAAGCAATATAGAAGTCAAAGTTAAAGAAACATATATCTTAGCAAGCAATAGAGAAGTCAAAGTTAAAGAAACATATATCTTAGCAAGCAATAGAGAAGCTAAAGTTAAAGAAACATTTATCTTGGCAGCAATACCGAAGTCAAAGTTAAAGAAACATATATCGTGGCCTGCAATAAAGAAGTCAAAGTTAAAGAAACTTTTATCTTGGCAGCAATATAGAAGTCAAAGTTAAAGAAACATATATCTTGGCAGCAATATAGACGTCAAAGTTAAAGAAACATATATCTTGGCAGCAATATAGACGTCAGAGTTGGAGGAACATATATCTCGGCAGCACAACAGAAGTCAAAGTTGGAGGAACATATGTCTCGGCAGCAATATAGAAGTCAAAGTTGGGGGAAACATATATCTCGGCAGCAATACAGAAATCAAAGTTGGGGGAACATATATCTCGGCAGCAATACAGAAATCAAAGTTGGGGAAACATATATCTCAGCAGCACTACAGAAGTCAAAGTTGGGGGAACATATATCTCGGCAGCAATACAGAAATCAAAGTTGGGGGAACATATATCTCGGCAGCAATACAGAAATAAAAGTTGGAGGAACATATATCTCGACAGCAATACAGAAATCGAAGTTGGAGGAACATACATCTCGGCAGCAATACAGAAGTCAAAGTTGGAGGAACATATTTCTTGGCAGCGTGATGGTACTGCCTCCTCTGCTGCGCAGTAGCGGTCAAACAATGTCCAAACTTAGAGTATAATGATGAGGGTCTTCCAGGGTATCAACGTTCGCTCAAGATTACTCTTGGCAGAGATAAACAATTTAAGAATGGTGCTTCTATTTAAGGAAGCCTCACAAGATTTGAAAGAAAAGGAAGCATAACAACTGAGATCATCTAAGCTGTCATGAACTTTAGTATTCTCCCGCCCCTTCTGTGAGTTAAAAGATTTCCGCATGTATTTCTGAGCCTCCAGCTGAAAGTGATTCAGCATCTATTAATCTAATAGCTGTTTATGTATTTAAAACAGTGTGATTCATACAGGTGCAGACATACAATTCACTCAGTAGTGATTAATCCAACTATAGCTTTAAAGTTACAGATAAATAGGTTTAATAATCACTTATGGGTTAACGATGTAAAATAAATATAGTTGTTTATAAAAATGAAGCGATGCTATGTATCATCATCGGATGATTTAAATCGAGATGGAACTTATGAAAATTTTCGAAATGTCCATTGGTTGCGCTGTTGTGCTACTTAGTTTCCAGGGTGGGGTCGCTAGGCGCCTGCTTCAGCCGCTGCTGGTTCCCACAGGTGCCTTGGACTGTTCTTCTCTTCAACAGTCAAATCTTTTGGCGGCAGCACGTCTCTTGCAAAATGCCGAGGTAACTGCTCAGGCTGTCAAGTCAAGCGTCTTTAAGACCCGTCTGATGTTGGTGTCTAGCGTCGACTGCTGGCAACTTGTACCATAAACTTTAACTCTCTTCTAGTCTTAGAATTCACGTCCAATCCTATGGCCTGTCCTATATTTGGGTTCTAATATTCCGTGTTCTTGGCTATCTATGATTTCTTCTTGAAGCAATTGGAAGTCAGTGAAGTACTCTTACAACGCAGCAGGATATGTGAAAATTTCTTCCAACGCTCCGAGAATGCTACTTTGAGGAGAAGTCCAATCAGGAGCAGTCTATCTCAGCATGTCAAATGCCAAACGGGACCCAAAGTCGCAGCAATAGAGAATGCAGTCAGCGACCCATAGCTTGACTGCTTGCGTCAGGGTCAGCGAACCAGAGCTGACCAAGACCCTGCTCCACCTCCACGTGGTAGTCCTGGAAACAGGCTGCATCACTGCAGTCTGGCTGACAGAGTAGGGATCGAAGAGGGAAGGAAAACCCGGTCCCAAAAAATGCTGTGCTGAAGTCGGATGTGCCGGCCGAATTGTGCAGATGTTGCAGCTCCGCTGTAAACAGACAGAACGCAACCAACGTCCTTTTCAGGACGAACGAGGAAGAAGGAAGAAGAAGAAATGCCAAACAAATTGCAAATTAGTGACTGATTTTGGTAGGGGTCTATTCACCCTCCCTCTCATGTAGAACAATACTACCCGACAACATAATATGTGATTTTCAAACTCCATAACCGTATATGGTCTTGCTCCTTCTGTTTTGCCTGTCATGTTAACAAACTCAATACTTCACAGATCTAACATTATAATCTCCTCCAAGATGTTACTGTCTTGTAACTGTTTATCACAACAAAGTCCATCTGCCACAAGTATTACATCACTATCCGTGTCTTAATCTATACCAAGTGTGACGCTACACTGTAGTTCTGAATTCCAACCGGCCCGATTCTGTCGTCTATTTTTGTATTTCCGGCCCGATTCTGTGGTTCTATTTTGAGTTTTCACCATTTCTCTTCTCTTTGTAATTATATGGGGTTTGCCTTGGTTCTTCTCATGTGAATATATCGTGTTTGGTAATTTTGAGGAGGTAATTTATATGGGTTCATTTTATGGGGGTAGGTTTATTTTTCACTCGGCCAGTTTTACCCCCTTCTGAATTTTTCGCGATTCCCGTAGATTTCATTGTTTACGGAAATCGATATTTTCGGGCACTCCTGTATGACGCGTCAGTAGCACGAGGCCTCACGTAATGTGACGCAATTTTCCGGCACGCGGGATTTGCAAAGGTTGCTAGTATTGATTTTTCCTAGCGCTCCCATTGGTCCGCGATTTGTGTAGGACGGGAAGCCGCGCGGGCGGTTTCTCTTGTAGACAGAAAACGGGGATTCGGTCTCTATGAAAAATAACTGCCTGGCCGTCAGACTACGTGATTTATCGTTCTCCATTGCGGGAAGAAAAAAACGATAATCGGTATGTAACTATTTTATCAATCGTTTTTCTTCTTAGTGGGTTTTTGAGAATTTCGCCCGTAGTTAATTTCTTCGGGGGGGACAGTAACTTTTCAGTTTTAAAATAAACGATAGTGCCATCCATTATCATTTTTTGAAGAACGATGTAAATGCAACAGTGTGCTTATTCTTTCTATGATTTTGGCAGTAGTTAGGAGTGTGGGAAGTTGTGAGAAACACGTGTGCCCATATTTGTAGAATGTTATGTAAAACCACCATTTATTTCTGTGTATTTACTAATGTAATTTATGGGTAAATCCCTGGTGTGTTCGTTAATTTTACTGAGCCTAAAATGTGAGAAATATTGTCGGAGGGTTCAGATTTACGTTGTAAGTGAATTCTACTGCTTAGGGGAGGAAACTATTCCTATAGCGAGATTTAATTTAATTTTGGAGCAAGCCGGGAAACCTCATGTGTAAATGTTAAAAAAGGATTTCCCTATTTTTGTCTAGTTTGAACACGTGATCGGGCATGCGTAACGGCCATGTAACGTGTCAGACGGTGTCGGGAGGTTTTGTTTATTTTACCTGGCAGATTTTAGTAGAAGGAGGGGGGATGAAGAGGCCACGTGGGATAGTGGTATTTTATGTATTGTGTGAAGAAGTGAGAATGAAGAGACACGTGTATAGAATTATTTTATGTATCGTATATGTTAGAGATAAGCGATTTTGGAGAGGGTGTACATTAGACGCTGTTTCTTTTAATTTCAGCGAGTCTCGGCGAAACAGTGGGGAGCATAGTTTTGTCAAATAAAATTATCCACGGCAAAAGACATATCTCAGGGTCGGTGTGCTCGAGTGTCGTCGGGAGCAGAAGAAAATTGCCCTGTGGTCTCTGGCAGTGAAGTCCCTATGCTTCAGCTGGACCGAGGTTTATTTATCATACAGCCGAGAGCATCGCTATTATAGTCTCTAGCAACGGCAGGTGGCCGGGAGACTAGTTTCATTTTGTACAGCCTGAAATCAAGGCTGTGTTTTTTTCCTCTAACTCCGGAGCGGGTTAAAAGAGGGAAGCTATTCAGCAGCAGAGAAGTTTTGTCTACAGTTAATCAAGTCCCTCATGCTTGATATCCGAACATTGTCATCACCAAAATCAGGAACAGGTGACAGGGTTACCATACCTAGGTCCTGATAGAAATCAAGAGAAGAGCGTAACGGAGACGCCGCATCATCAGCCCTTGAGTGTTAGAGAGACTGAGATCAAGAGAGAAAGATAGAGAAGGAGGGAGAAAATAGACAGGACCAGTAGGGTCTGTTCAGTATCCATTGGACGGATAGACACTGAGTCTGCGTTCGAAAAACCAAGTCTATTATTTTTAGCATTTCTTGTGGTGTAGTTATCGGCGCCTATCGCCTAACTAGTAAAAAGCTGTGTAGCCGTTCGTTGAGGAAGAGTCACCAGGACTAAGACAGTAGAAATTTATTAGTGTTAGAGAGTGGAGGCTAAAAGTTGACAGCCCCACCAAATTAGATTTGGTTTAAAGCACTAACCATTTTTATTGTTCCTCAGCAGGGTGACAGGAAGAGTGAATGTGATTGAGGTTTTTTTTTGTTGAGTGTCTCTCAATTTAATTGTTACTTTGGTTTTTCCAGGCCGTGCAACAGTGCACGCTATCGACTGACTTGATGACGTAATATGCCATTTTATGTTTTTCTTGTATGTAAATAAATATATACATATATTATTTACTGGATCAGCTTCTATTCTTTACTATACTTACTCTATGTTGTCTGTATAGTGGTGTTTGTGGTCGTATTTATACACCTTATCTCCTTGTATTTAAAGGAAGTCAGAGGAGGGCGAGACTATAGCCAGTCTAAAGTCACGAAGCGGCAAGGGGAGATTCAAATCCTGGTTCTATCCCTTGAGCCAATAGTCGCGATCCTTTTTTTATGTCCTACAGGACATGGTTATTGTTCCCCATCTAAATTCTCTGTTTCTCAGTTATTTGCCGGTTGAAGATGCACTGAGTATGGTTACTTTAGTGATCTCTTGTTAATCGTGCTTTGTTTAGTATTACGCGAATTAGGGTGAAGGTGTTCATACAACTCAGTAGCATGGTATGAAGAAGTAGTTCATGTAACTTGAACTCAGCAACATTAATGAAGTAATTAATTCCTTCAGATTGAGTCCGTAATATTTAATCACATGTACACACAGGATGATCATTTCAAATAGGAACAGAACATAAGTCCTTATAAGTCATGCATAAATTAATCAATAACGTAGACTGCTGGTTTACGTGTCAATGTCCGTTTAAGGATACAATGCAGTATTGTCGTCAGAACATCACAGCTATATGCACGCGCAGCTAGACATGGCTACCTGCCGACAGTGAGACTGCGAGTCTGAATATTTCATACGAATTTGACGATTATTCTTCTCCTTCTGAGAATTCTAGTTAAATACTAACCTCCATAAATTTTCCTCTCATATAGAGTTCTAGGACTGACCCTGGTCCATCAAAAAATGCATATATAAATGGCTATATCATGCCATTGAATTGGAAGGTTAGAAAAACGCAGCTATTCAGCTTGGCGGTCAAGTAACAAAGGGTAGCGTTTCTTAGTTACCGACTGTGACCCAAACAACGCTATACACGTCATAATCGATCGTGTATGGAGCGTTCAATAATTGAAACATCTATCGCAATATATTAAATGCCTTAACCTTTACAATTGCACGTCTGATAACCTTTAGCAGACGGCGTTAATATTATATACCGTAACAATTCCCTGTACACCGGGGAAAAAAAAATCGATAGATTTTTTTTCAAGATCTATCCGACTTAACAATTTTTCAAAAAAATTTAACACAATTGTGACATATGGCCGACGATGTTCTGAGTAGAACCGTGTTGCGGTCATGTCAACTAACTATTTGTCATAGTCATCTAACATTAATCACATTATATATCAATATTATACATATTATTATATCAACTAAATAAAATGTCCAATGTTAACAGTGAATGATAGAATTAAATTAAAGTAAGGTCTGTCGTATTAGTATGTCATATAGGAATTAATTTGACTAATTAAAATTAAATTAATTAATTAAATTAAGAGATAAATTATTAAGATTCTAATGTAACGCGATGTTATGAGAGAAGAAAAAAAACAAAATAAGTGAGAAGAAATAGAAAGAAATTCGAATATAAGTTTAACTTAATTGTGTGTGTTAAGTGTTAGTGAATAATAACTATCTAATTTAACTAACTAAATAATGTATAGGTACATTAAAAAAAAAATATTAATCTAATACTTGTGTGAGATTTATTTTCTCTTTTCATAATTTCTTTTTTTTATTTTTCGTTCTCTTTTTTTTTTGTTCTTTCATTTCATTTTTTTCTCACATTTCATTTTATTGATAATAATTCAATTAAGAAGTTAAGTTAACTAATTAATTAGTATAGGATATGATGATCCATCCGTAGTCTTGATCCTGATGAATTCTTTTAGGCAAAAATGTTCAAACGTTTACGTTGGAAAGAAATGTCATTTATCCCAGCATCCAAGAATTAAGTGCACATAGGATAATAAGTTCGACTTGTCGTCAGATATTGTTCCATGATTGTTCAACGAATATTCATATATCGTGTATGGACGTTAGACGAAGTTTCAATGTCAATATGTATACCTTGATTGTCTTTTAGTTCAATTCTGTGATGCATATAGTGTTTATAAAGTTTAAATTGAAGGCAAGGTTAGTTCCCTTATAGTTGATATGTTTTAGGAATGTTAATGTTGATTATTCGTCGTCAATAGGATTACGTGACAACGCATCCGCCACAATGTTTTCAGTGCCAGGAATATGTTCAATGGAGAATTCAAATGGCTGTAGGATGATTGCATATCTGGCGAGTTTTTGGCTCTTATGGTTAGATCGACGCAAAGATGCTACAGCACGTTGGTCCGTCTGTATGGTGAAGGGAGCACCAAGCAAGAACTTTTCAAGTTTAGTTATTGCCCATATCACAGATAAAAGTTCCTTGTCCACTGTGGAATACTTTGTTTCTGCCGGCTTTAGCTTTCTTGATATATATAAGGTAGGATGTAGAATGCCATCATGGTTCTGGAGCAGGCATGCACCAATGCCGTAGTTACTAGCATCTGTTCGTAAGAAAAATCTTTTGGAAGCATCGGGAAGTCTTAAAATTGGTTCATGCGAGAACAAATTTATAATTTTGTTGAAAGTTTCATTGCATGTACCAGTCCATGTCACCTTCACCGGCATGTCTTTTTTTAACAATGAAGACAATACAGCCGTGATGGATGACAAGTTTGGTATGAATCTACTGTAATATTGAACAAGTCCTAACAAACTCCTGACCTGTTTCTTCGTCTGAGGAACTGCTATGTTTAGAATTTTGGAGACTGTACTAGGTAACGTTCGGATATATCCCGATCCAATGATATGTCCCAAAAAGGTTATCTCATTACACGCGATTTGCACCTTTGTAGGTTTAGCAGTTAGATGATAATTCCTTAGAGTGTCGAAAACATATCTAAGTCCCGAAACATGTTCCTCAAACGACGAACTAAACAAGCATATGTCGTCAATATATGTAATAACGTCTGGTCTACCTGATAAAATTTGTCGCATCAGGCGAATGAAGGTAGCTGGCGCATTAACAAGCCCAAAAGGCATCACATTCCACTGGTATAGACCTTGTGGAGTGGAAAATGCGGTGTAGTACTTAGCCTTTTCGGTCAGTGGTATCTGCCAATAACCTTTAGTTAAGTCTATCTTACTAAATATAGTTGCGTTGGATAGACGTGGCAGTAAGTCGTCGATAAGTGGATGTGGTTCGCTGTCAACTATAGTCTTAGCATTTAATTTTCTATAATCAACACATAGTCTGATGTTATTGTCCTTCTTCCGGACAATCACTAATGGAGAAGAGAATGGCGAATTACTAGTCTCAATGATTCCCAGAGACAACATCTGTTCAAGTTCCTTAGTAGTTTTAGCAAGGAAATGTAAAGGAACAGAATAGGGATGTACACGAATAGGTGTATCATCATTGAGAGTAATGTCATGACTGATAGCCGATGTGCGACCCGGGACGTCGGTCAATACATCTGGATAAGATTGTAATAGATTAGCAATCTGTAGACGCTGTTGCGGTGTAACCGTTGAAGAGATGGTTACATCCCGCCAAGATTCAGTAGGTTGAACTACTGGTACCGGTAACGGTAACTGTACCTCAGGAAAAGAAGATTCTTCTTCCTGGATGACAGATAAGTTAGAATAATAACAAGTAGATACTGTGTTGTCATCTAGTTCATGAAAAATTGACTGTAAGTGTTCAGGACGTGTATGAAATTGCTTGAGCATGTTAATATGAAATATCTTTTTGTGTCCCTTGATATCTAAGACGTAATCAACGTCGGAAATTTTATCAATGACTTTGTAAGGACCATTCCAAGATATCAATAATTTATTGTTATTGTGAGGAAGTAACACATAAGCCTCGTCGCCTGGGAATAATTGGCGTAATCGTCGAGACCTATTTTGTAGAGATCGAGCCTTAGCTTTTGCAGCCTCAGAAGAAGCTGTTGCCAACTGGCAAGACTCAATAATGTTCTTCCGAAGATTAATCACGTACTCGTAAGATGACTGAGTGTCCTGAGTCATCTCCGCGTCAATTAATAAGTCTTTTATTAGTCCCATAGGACCTCTTGGGGGAGCACCAAAAAAACTAATTCAAAGGGAGAGAAGCCAGTTTGTTCATGCGGTACCTCCCGATAAGCAAATAGAACAGCTGGGAGTGCTCTGTCCCAGTCATGAGGGTGCTTAGCAGTAACCTTATGTAGTAGTTGTTTAAGTGTACGGTTAAGTCTTTCAACCGCACCATTACTCATAGGATGATAAATACTACTTAAATTCCTATCAATGTTCCAAGTTTTCATGACTTCCTTCATGGTGTCAGATATAAACTGTGACCCATGGTCTGATAAAAGTTTTCTAGGAAACCCTATTCTAGAAAAGATGAGATGTAGTGCATCAGCTACATCTGTGGTAGTGGTGGTCTTTAATGGGATAGCTTCTGGCCATCGTGTGCACAAATCAATGCACGTAAGGACGAATCTATGTCCTCTGGCCGATGGTAGCAATGGACCAATAATATCTATTGCCATCTTGTCAAACGGTCTTACTGAGATATCGCAAGCCTGAATAGGCGCCGTGTGAAAAGCTCCACGTGCTTTCACTTCTTGGCATGTAGTACAGGAACGTACATACTGCGAAATATCTCTTGACACTCCTGGCCAAAAGAATGAAGACAGTACTCGAGATCGTGTTCGAGTATATCCCATATGTCCAGCACAATGTGAGTCATGTGCATGTTGAAGAATGTACCGTCTAAAAGTATACGGGACCATAACTTGTTGTTTCATTTGTGATTTGTCATTAAAACATCTAATCAATATGTCATTTTTAATAACAAAACAATGTTTGTTATTATTACCTGAGGATAGATTGTCAACTTTATCAACCAACTTAAAAAATTTTTTTTAAAGATTTATCCTCTTTTTGTTTGGTTGCAAATGTTTCCCTGTCAATAGGTGAATTGACTACAAATTCCTCTTGGTTGTCTGCATCCATTTTATTATCATCAACTTTCTCCATGAGTTGAGTCTGCGCTCTAGTCGTCACGGCGTTTCCAGTGCATAGGTTATGTTTCTCCCATTCTATAATCTCATCTGGAGTACAATCTTTACTGCCGTGTATACGACCAACCATCAGATCAGCTATAGGCTTTTTTAGCATACATACTTTTACGTTCCCTGTGAAAAAAGGTGTGTTAACATGAATAATAGCTGTGGGGTAAAACTCAATAGTTCCCCCAAAAGTCATGCAACGGACATATTCCCCCGTTGCACAGCTAGGATGTACCAGCGACTGTCGTACACCAATCGTTGTGGATCCTGAATCCCTCAGCACTGAGACGACGGATCCATTAACTAATCCCCTGTTAAAAATTAGTAGGCCTGTTCCATCGTTGACTGCAAGACCTACCTCTGGTGTAATATGTCCGCAGTTAAGCACTGTTTCTTTCGCCTTCTGAAAAATAAGATTGCATTGTTGGCAACTATTTGCCACTTTATAATTAATAGCAAAACATGCAGCAGAAGACTGTGTTGTATTATTGTCAAGTGGGACCTGAGCTATAGGGGTAGTATTATTTGTAACTGCCGCCCCTGTATTATGGTTGTAATGAGATGATCCCCGAGAATGAGATCGATTCCGAGTATAATTGTTAGAATTATCTCGTCGTCCTCTATAGTAACTATTATCTCGATGTCTCGAGCCATGATTATTACCATTCCAGTTACTATTATTATTGGGAGTATGTGATCGATTATAATTAGTGTTATGTTGACCATTGTGGTAGTTTGTTTGAGGTGAATAATTTCTATCTCGTGATCTACCTCTGTTGAACTCATTTTTATTGTTGAAATCATTATTATGTCCCTTCTGAAAGTTAACATTGTGATTTCTTTGGAACCTGCTTCTGTCTACACTGTGATGTCTTTGTTTGTTATTATGATTGTAGGCCATATTAGACGCCACAGGTAGAGGTTCTCTTAATGAGGAGTTAGAAATGGTTGCATTCGGATGTGCCGAACAGTAGTTTAAAGAAATTTTTTCTAACTCGTCCATAGTACCTGGTTTACGCTCCTGCAAATATGCAAAAAATGGCTGGCTAACCGAAGATAATACCTTATCCCGTAGTAGTAAATCAACTAATTTGTCGTATGATTTGTTGACTTCTGCCAGTTCAACCCATCTATTAAATGTATTGCGTATGTTCGCAATGAATCCTGCAAAATCTTTTGGAGATTCAGGTAAAATTCCCTTAAATTTCAACCTACAGTGTTCCTCGTCCAGGTGAAACCTTCGTAAAAGCAAGGACTTAATAGCACCGTAGTTATTTGCTATTGATGGGTCAGCATTTTGAGAAGCCGTCAATGGTTCTCCAACCAAGAATTCATTTAACTTGAGTACCCATGACTCTTCAGGCAAATGATTTGTTTTGCAAGTCTGTTCAAAACGTGACAGGAACGATGAAAGGTCGTCCACGTTTAAGTTGAGAGTGGGTAATTTAAAGTTGTAGAAATGTTTAGTTTGGCTGGATGATGATCCATTTTGTGCGTTATTATTCTGGTTTGCATCAGCACTTTGTGCTTGTAATTTTGCTGTCTCCAATTTGATACGCGCCAATTCCATTTCTTGTTGTAAAATAATTTCCTCTCGTTTCAATTTATTCTCTTCTTCCTGTCTGGCGATTGCTCTTTGCTCTTCTCTTTCACGTTGAGCAATCTCTCTCAATCTATTTTCCTTGTCAATTTGCTTCATCTCACGTTCTGCTTCCTCTTTCTTTAATGCAGCCTTTTGTTCCTCTTCCTCTTTCTTTAATGCAGCTTTTTTTCTCTGCTTCTTTTCTTTCATGTTTTTCCAGTTCTGCCTCAGCAAACTGACGAAGTTCTTGAGATTTATAACCATATTCCCTACCAATTTTAACGAAATGGTCTATAGTAAGCATTTTGACTTTTATCTGTAAGTAATTATTGATAATTACTGATTAAAATAGTCAATAGTAGCTTCAGAGTAATTATTATACTTACTCAACTTAGAAATATTCAATATAAATAATCACAATAGTACTGAACTCTTATGTCTAAGTTCAACTAATAGACAATATTTTGTAACAATATTGTATCTAAATACGAACTATATATCATAAATAGTTATGATATCTGTTAACTATAATGTAATTACATCACACAATTAATCTCAATATCCAATAATGTTGGGTATGATTCCTAGTAATTATATTGTTCAATGTACTAAGTCACTCTCTTAGTACCAGAAAAGTATATTAAATAATATACAATGGGTCTATTACCTCAAAGGTAGACTATAAGATTATTTTATTTGGTCAATATATATATTATATTATTATGCCCTAGGCATCTCTTATAAATTGTAGTGCTACTTTCTTGGACTATCACTGCATAATTATGCAATGTCCCATATTAACCTTAAATATCAGAAAAAATTAATTAAATTAAATTACAAGTGTATTATTGCATATAATATCATATTATTAATGTAGTATTTAATATATATCATGAGGACAAACAAAACAATGATGCAACTAAAGGGTACAAACAATGTCAAGACGCAAACAAGACATTTTCACAATTAAAAATGAATTTATGAACTAAATAAAAACAAGCGGAAGTGTCACAAGCCAAATGAAGGGTCAAGGTCTGACCCGAGGTCAACTTAATATTCAAAGTACACAAAAAAAATGACTGCAAAAAATGATGACATCACAGGACTCATAACGGACGACCATTTAACAATCATCAAATAAATGATAGTAAGAGGAGACTGGACGAAATAGTTAACGAACATGATACAAAACTGAATAAAATTGTTAACTGAGTACGAATAAAATACACCAGTTATCTACGGAACGGTACAGCTAACACAAATCGTCAAACGACAGCAGATTTGGACAGATAGTCCAATGGCAAACCTCAATGGGGCTTCCAAAAGTGCAATCGTTTAACTGCCCTAAGAAACGACCGAAATCAATTCAGGCATCGTGAGAGCCACAGAATCTAATTTCGGTTCATCCTCCCTACCTCCCACGAATTAACAACACATTAAGACAACAAAAAGTACATTAAACATAGGTAAAAACATGCCGATGTAGGCAGAGGGCATGGACTCAGTTAGCACTGTTTGCAATAACAACAGTTAAACACCTAGACTTATCTTTTCCGTTGCTTATATCAGTGCTAGAGGTCGTCAACAGCTAGGCTAAAGCCCCTGACTGTCTGCTCCTGTAGTCCATATCATGTGTTTGCTTCAAATGGCTCATGTTTCCCCTGGTTAGACTTAGAAACGGCTTGGTTTCTCCGACAGATCACCTACACGACTTTCGGTGACGTCACGTTGTTAGGCATTATAATGAGTACTGCGTCATCTTCGACTGGATCATGTGATCGAAAATTGATCGTAAATATTTGTGGTTAACATGTGCGTAAGGAACAGAAGTTTGTTTCTTTTTTCTGTCGTTCCCCGCATTCGGCCGCCACTTTTGTTGCTGAGTTATTTGCCGGTTGAAGATCATGCACTGAGTATGGTTACTTTAGTGATCTCTTGTTAATCGTGCTTTGTTTAGTATTACGCGAATTAGGGTGAAGGTGTTCATACAACTCAGTAGCATGGTATGAAGAAGTAGTTCATGTAACTTGAACTCAGCAACATTAATGAAGTAATTAATTCCTTCAGATTGAGTCCGTAATATTTAATCACATGTACACACAGGATGATCATTTCAAATAGGAACAGAACATAAGTCCTTATAAGTCATGCATAAATTAATCAATAACGTAGACTGCTGGTTTACGTGTCAATGTCCGTTTAAGGATACAATGCAGTATTGTCGTCAGAACATCACAGCTATATGCACGCGCAGCTAGACATGGCTACCTGCCGACAGTGAGACTGCGAGTCTGAATATTTCATACGAATTTGACGATTATTCTTCTCCTTCTGAGAATTCTAGTTAAATACTAACCTCCATAAATTTTCCTCTCATATAGAGTTCTAGGACTGACCCTGGTCCATCAAAAAAAAAATGCATATATAAATGGCTATATCATGCCATTGAATTGGAAGGTTAGAAAAACGCAGCTATTCAGCTTGGCGGTCAAGTAACAAAGGGTAGCGTTTCTTAGTTACCGACTGTGACCCAAACAACGCTATACACGTCATAATCGATCGTGTATGGAGCGTTCAATAATTGAAACATCTATCGCAATATATTAAATGCCTTAACCTTTACAATTGCATATTTCATGATAATCCAAACTGTTAATTGTAAAATATTCAGTAGAATGACAGATTAAACAATATGATGCCGATTTATGATCTAATGTCAATTCTGGTCAAATATGGATATGGAACAGAGCAGTAATATGGCAACAAGCTTTCATTGCATTTTGGGAAATATATAAAATAAAAAAAGTGGTACGTCCAACACTAAAACAAGAATCTTCAACTCGGGTGTCACGGCAGTTCTATTGTGTGACCCTGCTACACAGAGAATAACAGAAAGACAACTAAGAAATTACAGACTTTCACTAAATGAGTTTTTTGGCCGATTACCATCTCCAACCATGAACTGCTTACACGGTGAAGTCAAAAAGGCATGCACATCATCATTGCAGGCAGACGTTGGAACTTGGTTGGCCATGTCTTCAGAAGGGACCCTGACACCATCACCAGAACTCCTATGCAATGGACCCCAGAAGGACGGAGAAAGCGAGGCAGCCCAAAGACAACCTGGCGGACAACAGTGGAGGCTGAGATGCAAAGCGTGAACAATGAGTTGGGGCACAGTACGAAGTATTGCCACCGACCGAGCAATATGGGGACAGTTTGTTGCTGCCCTACCAGGCGTGATGACCACTTACTGCTTTGTCAGTTAGGGACTAAGGATCCAAGAAGATGAAGACTAAATGAGCGCTTGCACCGAACACTCGGATCCAGCCGATGTGAACACGATCACTAAATGTACATAAGTATCAGTGGAACGAGAGGTGATAAGAACAAAAGGTGATAAGAACAAGAGGTGATAAGAACAAGAGGTGATAAGAACAAAAGGTGATAAGAAGGCTGACATTGGACAGGACACATACTGATGACACATGCTGATATTATTACAACGGAATCTTTGCTCTAGAAATCCGCAAGATAAGTAAGGTGGACAAAAACCAGACAAACAAAAAAATAGTGTAAACGGAGTGTGGTAGGAAGGTCGAGTGTCGAAAATCTGGTGTAGGAAATTGGCATACAGAAAGTGACAGACTATTGGGTTTAACTGAAGGGGAGATAAGACTATGACTTGTTGAATTGTAAGTAAAGGGCGATAACTCCTTAATCGCGCCCCTTGAGAAAAGATCGTGTTTTAGTTAATAGGGAGTCGTGTGTTAGAAATTCCGGTTTCATAGATTTGCGTGGGCTGATTTGGTGGGCTTGGAGTTTGCGTTAGATGACGATAAAACTATGACTTGTTGATTTGGAAGCAAAGGGCGATAATTTATAATTACGTCCCTTGAGGGATAAAGTGAGAGACGTGTACATATGTGTGTGGGTAGAGAATGGTGTAACCTGTTAAGAGTGTATTATTATTGAAGTATGCAAGCTTGGAATGTTACATTTAAAAGTTCACTGTTAGAAGCACGTAGCATGGTTGAAGAGTACTCAGGGGCGTACATGTGTGAATCAAGGTTTACGGGCACATGTGAAAAGCGTGAGGAGTGAATGTAGTTAGAATACTTGTCAGAGGAGAATACTGAGATGTTGAGGGAGTAGGTGGCCATCCGTCGTGTGAGACGGTCGGTGTTTTCTAGAGTATGTGAATAGTGTCTGTGATTTTGATTTTGATTATGATTTATTGGATGTGACGCGATTATGTTCCGCGTAATGTGCATTTACAAGGCCTTTATATATTGATAGGAAACTCTTTACAGAGCGATACAACAGGAAGCAATCTGATCATCAGAAGTCCCCCCGTCCGACAAGTGTTTCGGCCCTATATATTCCTTATTTACCAGCGCGTTGTATCCTATCCCGGGCTTGGAAGTGGATGGACTAAGCGGCGCGTCGTTTTCCCGTGCCAGAAGGAGGTCTATGGTAAGGCCATTATATGTTATTGTTTGAAGGCGCGTTGTTTGCTTTCCCGCGCCAATAGGAGGTCTACGTTATAGGACACTGGCTGTCCCAGTGTTTGGAAGCCTAATAGGAGCTTTGATAGAAAGCTGATGTGTATCGACACTATAAGCGCGTTGTGGTTTTCCCGCGCTGTGAAGTTCTGGATGTATGGTGATCAGACCATAGAGATATATGTGCGAGGAGTGAATGCCGCACTTACATTGAATACAGACCATAGAGATATATGTGCGAGGAGTGAATGCCGCACTTATTAGAATGCAGTGGCTGCCAGTACGTTAGAATGACTGTACCACATATTGTATTGATGCTAGTATTTTGTACTATTGTTACTGATGTCCAGGACTATGCTGTGAAGATTATATGTATGGAACTGTGACCCAGACTTCTGTCAATTTATTTATTTGCCTACGTACTGTCTTGAGTGTCTGTCCAATTTATACACCAAATATTAAACAGTACGATGCTTCACTAAATCTAGCTCATTATACTGGGGAACAAGTTCCGTAACAACGATGTTTTAGAATTTGCATCATGAATTAAATTTTGTTGTACAAAAGTTACCAGCCTCAGGTGGAAGGTTGGGCAGAACATCTCATTTCAACTGTTGCTGAATTTCTTATGTAAATAAGTTTCTTATTACGTTCACCGCTGTCGGCGAGAAGTATGTTTTGCCAGATATTTAAACCATCAACCATATGTCTGTCATAAGCTACTGTAATCGTCAAAGTAGTCATCAGAAGTAACGTAACATCATCATCCAACTGCCTCCTGTTTAGGCCAGTGATACGAACCCACTATACACACCATCATCACACACGCCATCAGCACTCACGGCCACAGGAGCTGGAGACAGACATGAAATGAACAAGTAAAGACCTTGAACAGACTTGAAGATTTGGCACGAATTTTATCGGGTTGGGGGAGTGGGAGAAAAGATGACCGAGAAGACTCACGCACACATAAAAACAATCGAGCTTGCTTTGCTACCTTATTTTTCTCTTCAAGAAGTACCTTGTAGCAAAAAAGATCTTGTTCTAAATTACGCATTACCATAGAACTGCTTTCCATTTTGGGGTGTTGCTTAATTATCCTAGCAATGGCAATGCTTCTGGCCATCCCATCACCCTGAATGAATGTGACGATACGGTTGTGCGATCTCAAGTCCCCTCAGGCAGGATTTAATTACATTTCCGTGATAGTGATATTTTCTTTTTTTTTTCTCTCCCCTGTCACTATTATGTGGCATATTTTATACACCATTATTTACTCTCTATGCTGAATCTAGTAGGGGAAAGTCTCTAACACTCCACTCCCTTACGGAAGTATTTGCTATGGGACTGTCTTTATCTTGTTTACCACTCCTCAGACTAATTTACGTTCCGCCAGGTGAACTGGGGTATTATCGTAACAATACCCAGTCATTATCATCGGTCAGCGAGCGAGATTCTTATCATGAAAAGACCGTCTCGCCCGATCAACATCTATAGAAGCTAATATTGTCTGTCTGAGATAGCCGTCTGAGGTGGGCAGATTACACAGGTGGTAGATGCGTTTATCATTTCACGGGACCATACCTGTGTGTGATTATCACGATAATCTGTCTGGAGAGACAATATTGGCGATAGGTAGCATCTGGACATCAAATGAGTTCACAGATGATGTTTATGAGTTGTGCACAAGATGCCGGCGGAAGTCTGACGCAACGATATGACATCACTGTAAGTGGTCACGTGTGGATATTAAATTTAATATTTTGAAACACGTGAGGGTATTTTTCGAATTTGAAAAAAGCCCCTACCCACGTAGTGCTGAACGAGATTCGATTGGATTGGTTCATTGTGAAGAGCTGAAATATACAATGTATTTTATTGGCACACTAGTCGGAAGTGCAATCTGTGATTTGCACTAAGAACTGAGAATATAGTGTGATGAAAACACAGACACAGGTCACACAGAGAGACTGCAGCGTACAAGCAGCGACTCCAAAAAGCCAGAAAGAAAAAGGAGACATTGGACTTAGAAATTCCACAACTATAAGTAACAGATGGAGTATTGGTCAATTTTGGAATTCACAAGTAAACCCGCATTTTAAAAACAAGACTGGAAACTTAAAGGGGCCAGGACTTTAATTAACAAGACTGGAATCCTAGGAATTTGATCACAAGTCATAAAGAAATTTAACAAACGTTTTCCCAGGCCAGGATTTCGCAGAACACCCGCCGTCAGAGGAATTAACTCTAATTTCAAGACCAAAGTGATTTCGAAGCTTCTAATACAGAGCTGTGTCCAGTCTAAATCTGTGCAAGGAGATTGTGTATTCCCAACATTTTGAGGTAAGTGTAAACAATTTATTTACTAATGTAAATTCTACAGGTTTCTTGCTAAGTGGTTATTTACAGGGGTGGCAACCTCAACATATGAAAATAAAATATGCATGAACTACCTTTATCTACGGCCCTGGTTCGATCCCCAGTTGAAGTGGGATTTTTTAGACCCCCAAACGGCTCCGGGGTCGACCCAGCCTCATGAATTGGGTAACAAAGCAACTCTGGGAAGTTTAAGGTGGCCGGCGTGATACTGACCACATCACCCCCAGTGTGCCGAGGGTCAAGAAAGTATGGGCCTAACACCATATTCCCAATATTCCTCAATGGGCGTGTAACGGGATCTTTTACCCTTTTTACCTTTCAGTTCCCCAAGGACCACAGGCATTCAAATAACATACGCCTCCTATACATACGTAGATGGCAGGGAGGATAGTGTGATTCGCTTGCATAGCTAGGCGGGGTTGTCGCACGGAAGGTACAGGGTTCGAATCCTGGGTAAGCCACTCATGTCTGTTGCTTTTCTGTTGTCTAGTGTTCTACTTCTTTATTTCCTACGAGTGCCTGATAACATACCTTTAATTTACGCCTCTTATCACGTGTTATCAGCTCAATGTCCTTCAATGTCTTTCTCATCATTTTCATTTCATCTGTCCATAACGAAGGCCATGTAGCCGCAACGTAGGGTTTTTCCTGTTTTTTGACGTAGTAAGACGTATTACCTGTTATTGTGTGCCTCCCTTCCGCTCTATCCATTATTGAACAATCGGGAGACCTGGATAATTGTTAAGTTCTTATATATCTGTACGTTCCAGCTTCTCAGCAACTTCACAGCCAGGTATTAGGTTAACTAACCCTGTCAAACGTGCTTCAGGGTATTTAAAAAAAAAAAAAAAAAAAAAATTTAACTTTTGAAATGTCGATAGTTTTGCACAACCACTCAGTCAAACGCAAGCGTAGTTACAGATGGTCTCAAACAAAATATCTTCGCAGTCAAAACATACACAGACAATGATGTCTGTGTTGAACCGACATTCGCTCCAGGACTGCTCTTCCAAACCTGGGAGAATCTAAAGGAGTGATCCTCAGCCTATTGGACGCAACCCAAAAAAAAAAAAAAACGGGTTGCGGGAAACATTCGACAGATCTTTGGTTGAATGCCTTTAAGTAACTTTTACTTGTCAATTTTGGTACATGGGATGCCAGCTACAACAGTGAAATATGAGTAATTGTCACGCCATATAGCAGTGTTGAGAACCACTGATCTACGGTTTCAATTACTGAACAAGTCGGGGAGACATGGATAATCGTTAAGTTCTTATACACATGGATGTTTCAATTACTCAGCAACTTCACAGCTAGGCATTAACTTAACTAACACTGTCAAACGTGACATGAGAGAGGGAGGGGGAGTTTAAACTTGTGAAATTTCGATAGCTCTGCACAAACACACTCAGTCAAACACAAATAAGTAAGTAAGTAACTTAAGTAGCCCCTTCAGTCATAACTGACTATGGGATACGCCCCTGATGTGATAGTCCTCGGCTGTCTTTTTTTTTCCTGGTCTTCCTTTCCGCGTGTTCTTTTCTCTTCTGCTTGTTGCGAGAGATTCTTTTCTCTTCTGCTTGTTGCGAGAGATTCTTTTCTCTTCTGCTTGTTGCGAGAGATTCTTTTCTCTTCTGCTTGTTGCGAGAGATTCTTTTCTCTTCTGCTTGTTGCGAGAGATTCTTTTTCCTCGTTCTTGTTGCGAGAGATTCTTTTCTTGTTGCGAGAGATTCTTTTCCTCTTCTGCTTGTTGCGAGAGATTCTTTTCTCTTCTGCTTGTTGCGAGAGATTCTTTTCTCTTCTGCTCTTTCTTTTCTCTTCTGCTTGTTGCGAGAGATTCTTTTCTCTTCTGCTTGTTGCGAGAGATTCTTTTCTCTTCTGCTTGTTGCGAGAGATTCTTTTCTCTTCTGCTTGTTGCGAGAGATTCTTTTCGCCCAATATTAGGAGGCGCCGTAGGGAGCTGCGACACTTGGTGAGATCGGCAGCTTCATCTCTCCCAGGTAGCTGGGATTTATGTCCAGTGCCTTCATGTATCTCTTGGACACATCTTTGAACATCACCTGCGATAGCCCTTCTGGCTGACTGACTGTGTGTGTGGAGAGAGAGAGAGAGAGAGAGAGAGAGAGAGAGATCTGCCAGTTGTCCGTAGAAGATATCTTTAGGGATGCGACCATCTTCCAGAGTCCATGCACCCATTTACAGCTGAGTAGACTGGAGCTTGTGACGCCACCTAGTTTTGAACCTGGTACCTCAAACGACGAGAAAGCGTGCGATTGGCTGAGTAGTTTGAGCGCTGGTCTCTCGCGGCAAAGGTGCCGGGTTCGAATCACACGGCACAAACACGCTGGTCTACCCAGCTGTAAATGGGTACCTGACTTTCAGTTGGGAAGGAAAAGGCAGCGAGGAAGGGACTTGTCACCCCACCTCTCGATGCTGGAACTAGTATGATGAAATCTCTAACATTTCACTCACCTACGGCAGTATCTGTTATGGGACTCCATTTCTTTTTTTTTTACCCCAAACGCAAATATAATTAGAGAAGGTCTCTAACAAACTATCTTATCAGTCAAAATATACACAGACAACGACGACTGAGTTGATCCGACATTTTCTCTAGGACAGCGTTTCTCAACATGTGGTCCGCAGACCCCTAAGCACCTGTGACATGGACAGCAATGTACTGAAGTACAATTTTACTGTATTTTCTAAGCAGGATATGACTGAGGCGACAGTTCTTCCTCGTTCGCCTTCAGACTTCAACATTAGGTAAAGGTGAAGGTTGTCCCATAGCAGATACTACCGTAGGGGAATGAAGTGTTAGAGACCTCACTATACTAGGTCCAACATCGAGAGATGGGGCGACCAGTTCCCTTCCTCGCTGCCTTTTTCCTTCCCTAACTCAAGTGCAAAGTCAGGTCCCCATTTACAGCTGGGTAGACTGAAGCGTCGAACCCGTTATCTTTGCCGCGAGGGACCAGCGCTCTAACCACTCTGTGAATCGGACCGCGATGTACTGAAGTATATTATTTTACAAAATATTAACAATATTATATTTTCTATGCAGGATATCATTGAGACGACTACTCTTCTCTTTCTTCTTCTTCCTCGTTCGCCTTCAGATGTCAATATTAATTACTTTAAAAAAAAAAAAGTAGTCAGCTCAGGGTTCCTAACATCCTCCAAACAGTTTTAGAGAAGCAGGGTGCTGCCATATGCTATTCCGCGAAGCGACAAAGAAATTAAAGGTCTGGGGGCTCGCCAAGATAATAATAATGAATATACGTTCTTTACAGCCAGTGACTTTCTTGGCAACACCTAAACAAGAACTTCCAAATTATGCTGTTGAATGCACGAAGGAACACAATGACGTTAATGGGGTTATATTAAGAAACTATGTCACGTTTCTTCTTTTTTTTTCAATTTTAAAGAAACAAAAAAGATTGGTTGAAAACCCCGTTTTTGCTGACTGAAAATGAACTGCCTCCTAATGAATAGGATCAGCTTCTTGCGTTATCTTGTGATTCCTCTTTCTTCCTCTTCTTCTTTGATACTTAGCAGCCGACTTTCGAAGCAATCAGTGGCCATCACGCCTGCTGGCATCTTGAAGGGCAGCAAAAAACTGCATCCACATTGCTCGGTCGGCGGCTATCCTTCATGCAGTGCCCCAGCTCTGGCTTATTCTTTGCATCTCGGCCTCCGCAGTTCTCGGCCAAGTTGATTCCTCTTTGAGGATGTTATTTTCTTCAACAGCTTTGATAGACTTTTGGTTACATGCGCTGTCTTTGTATCATGATGTTTCTAGAAGAGCATAAAATACTTGCAGCCTTTTGTCACCACCACATACCCGTGTTGAGTTTACATTTTCAGCTCTTGTTCATATGAAAAACACAGGAACTGACTTAATGTGGGGCTAGACCGTGACGATACGTTTGTGCGTGTATTTTTCCGACCCTTTTTTCTTTCACTCGTCGTCCTATTATTTGGCATATTTTAAGCACCTACATTCTTGCCTAGTCACTCCCAGACTTGTTTGTTTCACCATGTGCGTCGTAGTATTACAAGGCTAATTAGACAGGTCAGCGGTTAATACTTCTATCACTTAAGTCGTATAGCCACCTTTGATAGAGACGGTCATTGTTGACACAAGGAGGAATGGTGCGATCGACGACAATCGTCAATCTGGAAAATCCGTCTGGAAGATGTACGCAAACACAAGTGATAATATATAATCGCTTCCGATGGCCCTTCTCTGTATCAATAATATAGATAACCCGTGTGGGGAGATTATGTTGGGAAAGGTATTAGGCAGGAAATAAGTTCACCGATGTGTTTATGAGTTTCCACAAATGCAATCGGAAGTATTACTGCCATATTTGAAAGAGGTCACGAGTTAAAACTGATATTTTAAAACACGCGGGGGATAGTAATGATTTAACACCCCGACCAACATAGTTCTAAAGAAACAAGATTGGTCTAAATCGAGAGCCTGAAATAAACTTTAGCTCTCATCGGAAAGCTGGCCGTAAATACCATCTGGGACGTGGACTGAGAAAGGGAAATATACTCTAGCGAAGTCGGAGACACAAATCAGAGTGAATTTTCAACAAACGTCAAGTAACAACTCCCAGTAGCCAGAGAGAAGGATCGGACAAAGAATTCCAAAATTAAAAGTGACAGATCTAAGTATTTGGGCGTCTTTATAACTTAAAAGAGAACCCGCAATTTTAAATACAAAGACTGGAAACTTAAGGAATCAAAAACACAAGTCATAAGAGGGATTCTGACATTACCCCAGACCGAGTGTTCGAAGCATCAAATCAACGTTGATGTGTCCATTCTACTGTGCAACCTCGACATATGAAAATAGTATGTTCATAAACCCCTACAGCAAGCACTGGTGATTGCTTTATGCTAGTTCGCTCAGAAAAGCGAAAGCAGAAGCGACCCAAGACTCCGAACGGAGTAGTGAGATGATTACTTTACATGTGCCTAGGATGTATAGTATCATTTTGTGAGATATGTGTACTTTTATAATGTTAGTTCAGGGAAATCATTGCATTCGCGCTGTCCAGACACATTTTCCCCATTTAAGTAACCAGACGAATAACGGTGATTTCTAATCATATTCCCTGAGTTATCCTATGTATACTCGGGGAAAATAATTATACAGAGAGGCTAACATTGGTGGGTGGACAGCGAGACAATGCGGCTGTTAATCTGCAGCCCACAAATATACTTAGCAGAGACATTTGTTCTTTTATTTTTCTAAAGTTCGTGGTTCGAAGCTACAAGACGGTTCTTAGTACCAGACCATTCAGATGTAAGAGTCTTCACAACTATCTTGTGATTCAAGAAGCTGGGTTCGACATCAACTGCCTACAGTGGATACGTTGTGAAGACACCCACCTTGACATTCGGAGTGAAGTTCATCTAGACGCCTATAGAGAATCCTCATCACAAAAGACCTGACAATGACCCATTGCAGTACTCAGCCAGTTCAGTTTTTTGTAACAGGCGCAAGCAACGGACAATAACCAACAGTCCCCAATTAAGTCTCAGTGAAGACAATTTTTTAAAACCTTCTAAAGTCACTTTCATCCATATTTATTTAAATTTGTTAAAGACTAATTGATTATTAAATTTGATATATGTTTTTTTACAAATTCATAGTTGGTTCAGTTCTTATAGATAAGGGAGCGCATGTATGATCTAAAATTTTTACTATACATATACATATAGTTACAGCCTTGAGCCATAAATACTTATAACAGGAATTTTGCTGGATTAAACCAGTTGTGGGCTCGAACAAGCCACACCATTGCCCAAAACTTCACAAAAGGTGCCGGATCAGATATAAGTTAATAGTGCTCTGCCCTATGCAGCATTATTCTTGACTTCTGAATTATCTTGTGAAAACTACCTTGAGATAGAAGCATCATTATCCTTCTATCTACAACTCTGCCAAGAGTAATCTTGTGCGAAGGTAGACTCCTTTGAAGACCCATTTGACTCTAGTTTTGGCCACTGGTGGACCACTACTGCAGAGTAACGGGGAGGCAAATCCCGTGACATAGACCTGCGACTTAAAACATCGTCTTTGGAGTCAAGCATTTGGAAGCGATCGACTGCGATCATCCTATTGAACCAATAACTTTCTGAGTTTGTTTACTAAAGAATTGAAGTAGTTAATAGAAATAGTAGCCTTCTCCAGTCATAGTTGACTAAGTGGACGATGCGACCTTGAGGAGATAACCTTAACTTTTTTTTTTTTGGTGGCCTTGCGTTCCTTCCGGAGTGTTCCTTTCTCTTCTGCTTTCTGTAAGATCGCCCGCCTAATCTTACAAATAGTTCAATCAATCAAATTATTAAAAAGTCACAGTATTAGATGCTGACTGTCAATAAATTTAAATTAGTTTTGTGGGAGCCGCGCTGGCGCAATGGTTACCAAACTGCACTGGTGTTCCGGTGATTCAGGTTCGCGCACTGGCGAGAAATTTGAGGGAGTGTCTTCGACCGGGACTTGGACTGGATTAATTCGAGTCCTGGCGAAGACATTTGAAGAAGTGTCTTCGACCAGGGAACTGGAATAGCCCGAGCGGTTCCTGAGCACAAACCCTCTGTGGATGGGAACGAGCGAAGGAAAGTCCATAGGCTCCCCAGCCTCGCAATGCCATGAAATTTGTTTCATGTCATTGGGCCGAAGGGCTGAAAGCCCAAGTGCCGCTGGTTAGAAAAAAAAATTAATTTTGCATGTGTAATAACTGCTAGATCTGTAATGTATGCACCATTATCCTGTAAATTTTATTTCTTGGGGGTCGGGGGGGGGGGGGAAGAGAACGAACGAACGAACTTTATTTTCAAAGGGTTAAGAATTGGGCACGCAGGCCCGTCTGACAATCTGCCCTTCCTCTCTCTCTCTCTCGTCATGTATACTATATCCTTTCATCCTCACATTTACTTTAAGCATAATTAAGGCATTTATCATTATAAAAGTAATATTACATTTGCAATAATCATCATAATTAAAGTACGTTTTTAAAATAAAATTTAAAAATAAAATAAAATATAAAAAATAATAATAATAAAATGAAGGGAGAGAGAATATGTTTAGCATGGGTGTTTAGGAAGCCGAGACTTAAAATATCTTGGGAACCGCTTGAACTGACAGACTGCGTGAGGTAAGGCGCAAAGAAAGAACCGTGTGTCTATTTTGTGGCAGACAATTCAGTTATAAACACAAGAGAAATATTAACGCAACAGAGGGATGTCAATTTTGTTGGGGTTGACTCCTAGACGAGAAAGTGAGAGACGGCGCAATTTACCACAGCCATAACAAAAGCGCGTGAAAAAAAAAAAATAAATAGTGATAGGATTTTGCCCAACGCGCTAGTCTGCTGTACCCGCGTAATTACGCCGCGATTGCGTTTTTCAACCCCCCCCCCCCCCCCCCCCCCCCCCCCCCCCCCCCCCCCAGCTACGACAAAATGTCGAAACATCTCACTGCCACAACTATGCCACAGTTACTCGTATATTCCGTTAAAAATATAATAAAACAATGTTCTTGCAAATTTTTTTTTATTTAATCGTGTGTTTGGCGTTCGGTGTCTATCAACGGGTGTGAAAAACTGTCAGTCACATGTAGCCTGAGCCTTCTAGCGTTGTCTGGGTGCTTCTTTCGCGGTAATAAAACCTAACGCACTTTTTTAAAAACTAGTTTCATTCAGATGTACACATAATTCACATTACTGTTTACAATAATACAATCATTCATTACCTTCCAAATGCATAGGCATTATGGGTCCTGGCACAGGAATTCCCGGGAATTAAAAAATCATGACCAGTCGGGACCCGGGAATTTTTGAAGATTATTTTTATTAATAAAGAAAATTGTATAATTAAATAGATTTATGAAACACACATATTTCCTCGCTTATTTACGCTCGGAATCTGATTGGCGCATGAATGAATCATGTTAGTTCGGTCAGGTCAGGTCACTTCGGGTACAAACGTTGCGCTCATTATTTTACGCTCTTTCTGTTTTCTAGTTCTGAATTTTTTTATTTTTTTTTTTAAATTTAAGTTCTGAATTTAGCCGAAAAAAACGTATGAAGCTCTTCTTAAAAGGAATACAGAACAACGAGAGAAGAAAATTATTACTCTACTCATAGGGAGTGGCGCTGGTGTAATGCTTAGCACACTGCGCTGCCGATCAGGTGATCCAGGTTCAAGCCCGAGCGATGCCATGTGAAAGAGTGTTGTCGACCGGGATTTGGACTGGATTAATTCGAGCCCTGGCGAGGACATCTGAAGAAGTGTCGTCGACCAGGGACTGGAATAACCTGAACGGATCCTGAGCCGACCCAGCTGTAATGGGTACCCTCCGAAGACGGCGAGTATCTGCCTGAATGGCAAGAGGACACCTGTCAGGGTACAGAGAAAATAGGATACTCGCGTAAAATCAGTCTCAGGTTAGATATACAAACCTGAGATTTCGCCTCGAGTAAGGCCGCTTACACACGAGCGTTTCTTGACGCGCGTTTCTCACGCGTGACGAATGAAGGAGTAAGGGATTTACAGGCTGCTCAGCCGAGCGAGACTGTCTGTAAATCCGTACTCTTTCATTCGTCACGCGAGAGAAACGCGCGTCAAGAAACGCTCGTGTGTAAGCGGCCTTATAGCGGGCGTACGTTTAAAAATAAAACAAACAAAAAAACTCTACTGATGTATCTCCAAAATCCAGACAGCGACAAGAGAATAAAATTGTACCCTCTGTTCAAAACGTACTTGATGTTCTTTCGCAGAACAATTAATGAAAACATTTGTCGGTGATACCTCGTCATCGGCAACGAAACCACACGAAGATGAAGAAAGAGAAGAAACAAACAAACATGATGATAGTTTGTCAATGAAAATGGCCAAAGAAGGCCTCGATTTGGCTAGGCGCGTCCCGTTCAACCTAGACACAGGGCTCATCGGTTATATTAGGGCTTATGTCTAAATATAAAAGATTGTGTGGTCTGGTTTTGATAATGTCAAACCGGCCCAATTGTATGGCTCTGAAACACGGAGAACAACAAAAACAACAACCAAAAAAGCAACAGACTCTCATAAATGAACGCTTGCGTAGAATAGAAGGATCGAAGTGGTATGACAAGATAACCAATGTGGAACTGATGACAAGATAACCAATGTGGAACTGATGACAAGATAACCAATGTGGAACTGATGACAAGATAACCAATGTGGAACTGATGACAAGATAACCAATGTGGAACTGATGACAAGATAACCAATGTGGAACTGAAGACAAGATAACCAATGTGGAACTGATGACAATATAACCAATGTGGAACTGATGACAAGATAACCAATGTGGAACTGATGACAAGATAACCAATGTGGAACTGATGACAAGATAACCAATCTATAACTGATGACAAGAACCAGACAAGCGCCAGTGGAACAGGAAATGAGAAGAAGTTTAAGTATAATAAAATAATAATACAAACTCAAAAGAACATAAACTTGTTTCCGATAGTCTATATTTAGCGCTGACGTCACCCACCCTAACCGAAGCCAATCGACCCTCTACGCTAACGGAGTTTAACGCGGTCTACGCTCAATGGTTTCCTCGCGAAGTCTGCCCCGACCCTCGATCTGGTTTCATAACTAGCGGTAACACAGTTAGTGTCACTTCGGCGGACTTAACACCACGTGGCTCACACATACCTTGTGTATATCATCAATGATAAACTCTCTCTGGGCACCGAAATTGATAGCCTCATTAACAAAGCTGCAGCTACCTTTACCCGCCTCACATCACGTGTTTGGGGAAACGCCAAACTCACAACGAAGACCAAAGCTGCGGTATATAACAACTGCATCACCAGTACACTTCTATATGTTAGTGAGACCTGGGCAATCTATGCTAAGCAAGAAAGAAGGCTCAATACCTGCCATCTACCGTGTCTGCGCCAACTTCTCGGCCTTTCGTGGAAAGAAAAAGTGCCAAATGTTGAGGGGTTGTCACGTGCTGGCCTTCAAAGCCTGTATAGCCGGCTGAGACAGGGAAGCCTACGCTGTCTTGGCCAAATCCACCGCATGAAAGATGGTCGCCTTTGAAGAAATGTTTGGTGACTAGCAGAAATATTTTAAGAAATATTTGACAACTGTTAGTAGTCTTTGACAACTGTTAGAAATATTTGACAACTGGAAGACCCGTTTGAAGAAATATTTGACAGCTAACAAAAACATTTGCATAAATATTTGGCAACTTGAAGAAATATTTGAAGAAATATTTCACAACTTGAAGAAATATTTGCCAAGTGGAAGAAATATTTTGACACCGGTAAGAAATATTTTGACAACGGTAAGAAAATATTTGACAAGTGGAAGAAATTTTTTTTGCCAAGTGGAAGAAATATTTTGACAACGGTAAGAAATATTTACCAAGTGGAAGAAAATATCTGACAAGTGGAAGAAATTTTTTTTGCCATGTGGAAGAAATATTTTGACAACGGTAAGAAATATGTTGACAACGGTAAGAAAATATTTGACAAGTGGAAGAAATTTTTTTTGCCAAATGGAAGAAATATTTTGACAACGGTAAGAAATATTTTGACAACGGTAAGAAATATTTTGACAACAGTAAGAAAATATTTGACAAGTGGAAGAAATATTTTGATAAGTGGAAGAGATTTTTTTTGTCAAGTGGCAGAAATATTTTGACAACGGTAAGAAATATTTGCCAAGTAGAAGAAAATATTTGACAAGTGGAAGAAATTTTTTTTGCCAAGTGGCAGAAATGTTTTGACAACGGTAAGAAATATTTTGACAACGGTAAGAAAATATTTGACAAGTGGAAGAAATTTTTTTGCCAAGTGGAAGAAATATTTTGACAACGGTACGAAATATTTTGACAACGGTAAGAAAATATTTGACAAGAGGAAGAAATATTTTGATAAGTGGAAGAAATTTTTTTGCCAAGTGGCAGAAATATTTTGACAACGGTAAGAAATATTCGCCAAGTGGAAGAAATTTTTGACAACAGGAAAAAATATTTAATGAAAAAAAATTTAATGAAAAGTTTGGAAAGCTGGAAGAAATACTTAAAGAAATATTTAAAGAAGTATTTAACAGCTGATCTATTTACCTACAGGTTGGAACCTTTGAGCAGGCCTGGAAGAAAATTTTGGGGCCATCTCTGCTGATTGGAAGAAAAGCTTTTACTAAAGTTTGAAACTTGTAGGACAAACAAAAAAAAAGGAGATAACTGTTTGATAACTGGAACAAATACTTAGTTATAATTATTTAATGCACTACATTTCCGTGGACGCCTCCTGTTTGAACCGCTTGGGAGCCAATATAAAACCTATCACCAGATATCGCCCGTGTGAAAAATGTGAAACCTTAAGTCACGGGGGTTCGAACACACGAACGAAGGAATGTTTCTTTTATAAATTTCTACTATTGATCGGTTGTGTTTTGAACTTGTGACGTGAACAGAAATAAGCAGCAGGGTTAGTCTTAGTTAGTTGCTTATCCTTTACAGGACGTGGCAATCAACTCCAGCTTTTATTGGCTGTTTGTGATTTTTCTAGGCAATTTTTTCATTCAGTAGTTTGCCATTGCTTTCTGAACGGTACGGCGCTTATACCATTGTTAAAAATCCACACAAAGCGATCTGCTACCAAACCGCCTGCAGCAGGTTTCGAACCTGGTATATCTGGATTATGAAACTGCGTTCATATCCATTAGGCCACAGACGCCGACAGGGTTAGTCTTACAAAGGTAAAATGTTAGTCTTACAAAGGCAAATCCTGTTGCAGATAGGATTTTTTCGTCTACCAATACGCAAAACTCTGCCTGTTAGATTTTTTACTACGCTTTTCTAGATAGCTATATTTAGCCCTGACGTCACCCTCTATGGTACCGGAATTTTATAAACAAGTCATGGTTTACACGCGATGTTTTGCGCGGGCCATCGATCCGGTTCCAAATAATGCTTTCGTCGCAAGCGCAGCCCATCGATCGAGTTTATTGCTAGCGGTAAAAGCCTGTCTTTGAACTTTATTAAAAATGGCTGAAACTGGCCTCGACATTGTTCCGATTGCAACCTGCAACACTAAGGAGTACCTAGTTGGCGCCATAATCTAGTCTGCCTGTGACATATATCTCTACGGTTGTGTTCAATAAAACTGTCTATTTGGCCTTGTCCAGCCTGGCCTTTGACATTATTTTTTATGTTGGAGACTACGGCTGTGTGCGGGGTCACTTACATAGCACTAGATGGACATTGGGGTGAGTAGATTTATTACTCATGATATAATATAAATAATAAAGAAAACTACCACGTGACCCAGCGCCCGTCTCAATATGTAGTTACATTCCGACAACAAACGGAAATTCCTTATCATATTTTTACATCACAAGAATAGCTGCCTCCGACGCCACTTCACCTCTTATCGTCTTATATTCTCATCACTAGCTACACACAACACAACACAAAACCAACATCACCCCCACCACACACCGATCATTAGTCATCTTCCTCTATAAAAAGGTATCCCTTTTTTATTTTATATTTTCCTATTTATTCTATAGCGGGTAGGAAAAAGGGAATTCACTTAGTGAGTGCTTATAAAAATTCCTTCTTCTCAAGTCAAGTAGCAACATAGTTGCATGAAGGTTTTGGAACAAATCGGTTGTTATATTCATGTAAAAGGGTAAAAGCACAACTCTTTCCAATAAAAATGTTAAAGCTACTTCTAAATCAGCTTGTTGTTTGTAACAAGACTACAACACATCCACATAGATAACAACGTTCTGATGAGATCACTTTTGGACAGTGTACCTATACCTAAACTTTCATGAAGTACACAAAAATCTGTTATTGCTTAAGAATACACTACCTCCACAATAATTGTTCAATCTACACAAGTCTGCGGTATGACCTCTTTAAAAGTGACAGTGAAAAATCAACATATAGTCGCTCCTGTAAAGTTTTTTTTTGACGTGTGAAGTTATGCGCGCATGCGCATACGCCCTCGGTGATCTGATAAATAAACATCTAGCGTTTATACAGCGTCGAGATGGCCCCTAAATATTATAGAAATAATGGCTTAACAAAACTATTTAAAACACTACAGATAACCAATAGTGATTTTACACTGTGAAAAGGACTATCAAACCAAGAAAGCTAACACCAATTAGTTATAATTCACACCAATACCTGCACACAAACCACCAGACAAACACACTTTTTTTGGAGGTTCTCATTACACAACAAACGCGGGGTGGAAAAAAATGTACTAATGGTCTCAATAAACATCACAATAAGCTAGTCTTTTATCTGTACTCGCCAACACAAGGCCGACTCATACACAACACAACCACCCAAAAACCCAAACCCACCAGTTACACTACACCACACAACAATTACAATACCTACACACAAAATTACCAGACAAGAACAAAACCAATACCACCTATACCCCACCGTTTTTACATTGTCTTACTCCAGCGCTACACCTCAACACATCTATGAGTCATCACCCCAACCAGTCAAAATCAATAACCCCCCACACTCTCACTTAAAAAAGCCCTTAGTAACCTACTAGCCCGCCATTATCGATGTTTTATATTTTCCGCCATTATTGATTTTTTATATTTATATATATATTGCATGTATATATGTATAAACAAACACACGAACACACAATACAACAACACATAACAATTAAAATACCTACACAAAAAAATGGTATAGTCAAGTCTCTAACACTTCACTCCCACCTCTAGGCGCTGGCCCTAGTATAGTGACACGTGTCTTTCACTCCCACCTCTAGAACTCTAACACTTCACTCGCACCTCTAGATGTTAAACCTAGTATAGGCAGGTCTCTAACACTTCACTACCACTTCTAGATGTTAGACCTGGTATAGTCAGGTCTCTAACACTTCACTCCCACCTCTAGCTACTGGACCTGTTATAGCCAAGTCTCTAACACTTCACTCCCACCTCTCGATGTTGGACCTGGTATAGTGACGTCTCTAACACTTCACTCCCACCTCTCGCTGCTGTCCCTGGTATAGTCTCTAACACTTCACTCCCACCTCTCGCTGCTGGTCCTACTCAAGGCTCTAACACTTCACTCCCACCTCTCGATGCTGGTCCTAGTATAGTGACGTCTCTAACACTTCACTCCCACCTCTCAATGCTGGCACACTCGCCTGCTACACCCCAAAATGTACATACCCATGCGTCGTCACCCGCGCCAGCACAAAAAGACTCCACTCGCTCCAAAAATCCCCTTAGTAACCTACTAACCAACCAATATCGATTTTTTTTTTATATTTTCCGTCATTATCGATTTTTTATATATTGTATGTATATATGTATAAACAAACACCAACACACAATACAACACACAAAAATCCCCCCTAACCTACAACCGCCAGCTACAGCCCAATATACTCGCTTCAAAAACCCTCTTAGTAACCTAATCCAACATTATCGCTTCCCCCCCCCCCCCCCCCCCCCCGTCATTATCGATTTTTTATATTTTATATATATATATATATTGTATGTATATATGTATAAACAAACACACCAACACACATAACAAAACAATACCAAAACACAAAAATCCCCCCTAACCTGCAACCGCCAGCTACACCCCAACATGCATCGTCACCCCCGCCAGCACAAGCCTGTACTCGGACTCTGAGAGCTCCTAGGCATATGGCCGGCACGACCGTAGTAGTGAGGTTAGACGTCACCCTACAGCCCCCATAGACCAGCTAACTT